>SKCR01032207.1:0-208892 GCA_019454045.1 Zanthoxylum bungeanum | reverse complement strand
AATGTCTTACATAAGGAACTGAAATAACAAATTATTGATCAAAGAAAAAGCGGAAACAATATAAATCTCATTCTGAGAATAATACATTATTAGATAATAAAGTTAACCAATTAGAAGTTAAACCAACTATCTTTTCATTTGACACAATTGAATAAATTATGTATTTTCTTGCAAACTATTAAAATGAAGCTATCTATACATTATTATTATTATATCATTAATTTGTTTCTTGGTGGAATATCATAGATAAAGGCTTTCATTTGTTCTAAACATATATATTACCTGTTAAGTTAGTTATATGTTGTAGGTCTATCAATTTATTTACATGATAAGTTCCGTGAATCGGGTCTTAAAAATTAGGGATTTCGCTGACTTTCTTTGTCGGTTATTTCCAAGATCATTCTGAGTATTGCTTAATTAATACAATTAAAATTAGTGATTCCAACTAATCATCTATGTGCGCTATCCCGCCTCTATTGTTACCCTTGGATATTTCTTAATTAAGAGGGTGGTTATTCTCTAATTATTATATGATAATTAAATTAGGAGCAATAAACTTCGTGCTATATGTATACCAAATCGACTTTTTTATGCTTCAGCATGGTCAAATAAAAAATAATAATAATATTTTATCATTAAAAAATTAAATTCAACAGTTATAAAAGTAATAACATAATCGTTTTAGGTAATTTATTAAAAATACATTGGCGAACTAAATGATAAATCCAAACTCTAAGGCCACATTAATATTTTAAACAATATCAATGTTGATAGTAATTCTTGGATAAAAAGAATATATAGATAATTTGATATCACAAACTAATAAACATATGTATAATTATATTTAATATAATTATTACTTATTTGAGATTTTTTTATTTATATTTTAACATACATGACAAAGATACTATTATTATTTTCTAGAATTTTTTTCACAATTGCATCTGCTCGCTTACTATATTTGTCTTATATGAGCGGCGTGATACCACATTTGTTTTCTAGAATTTTTCCACTGTTGCATTTACTCTCCTACTACATTGGCCTAGCTATTTAATTTTCTTTAAAAAAAAAAAACAAATGAAAAATGGTTATTTTTATTTTACTAATTTTATGATAAAATAGTAATCGGATAATATGTATTTTTAAAAATTACATTATACTACGAAAGTTATGATAAATTAATATTTTATTATGGTAAAAAAATAATTAGTTATTAAGAATTTTAAAATATTGTATTTTCATTAAAATTTTAATTGGTCGTTACATTTTAACAAGGTCAATAGACTTAACTAATGGTAAATTAATAGAAAATTATTAAAATATTATTATTTCATAAATTTAATAATAAAATATCAATAAAAAAAAAAAAAAAAAAGAAAAGAAGAAAGAGAGATATTTAAAGCTCTCAAATATTTTCCGAGAAAAATTGAGATGTGATTGGCACATTCGAAATGGCAAACTTGTCTCCATAATGTATGTTAGTGCATGGTTTGTTAAAAGACGGAGACCTCCTACCGCAACTGTTGAGACTCTCATCGCGTGTTCTAACGCGCGCATCTGTTGCGAGTATCTCAATCATCACTCTCCATATCCATAAGGAGAAATACTTGCGTGGGAATCCACACACAATAAAATATTAAAAAAATAAAATAAAAAAAATTAGGTGAGATTTATCTGTTTTTATTGATAAAATATATTAAAAAATTAAAAAATAAGTGGGTTTTTAATATTTTTTTGTATGGGATAAGTATTTGCGAGATATAGCTGTGGTTGTCCGAAAATTATATTATGTGCCGGGTGTATATGCCTTCTCTCTCACAGCAGATGGGCCCCACACAGTTGTGGGGCCCGCCTGCTGTGAGAGAGAAAGCATATACACCCGGCACATGATATGCCACCTCGTGGTTGTCACCCTTATTACATCCTCTCATACAGATAAGGAAAAGACTATTTAATCCATGTAAAGTACACGTAAGCTGTTGTCTCACATCCCGTCACAAACATTTCCGTTCCCTTACGCGCAGACAGAGCGCGTGATTTTCTGATTCCCCTCTTTCGGGCTGTCAAACAGCAGACTGTACCACCACTCCACATCACACGCCACAGTCGACACCGTCTGATCGACAGTAGCAGCACCTCCACTTTAACAGTGCAGTAAAAAAAAAAAAGGTTATTTTATCCTTGTCCAAATTGATTATTGAAGTTGTTGTTTTGAATTTCACCAGGTGTTTTAACCGGAACCGCCGATCGGATCGATTAAATTGAGACCTAATTTAAGGATCGGTCCAAGTGATTCATTCAAATTGAGTAGAGATTGAACTAGTCTCAAACTCGTTGAATTATTTAGTTCAACCGCTACATAGATAACTTGGTCCGGTTTAAAAAGGTTGAAATGAATGATTTTTATTTTTTATTATTAGTTTAGTCTTTTATATTTTTTTATAAAAAATTAATAAAAATATATAATTAATTAATGACCTTTGAATCGAACCATGGTTCCACCTCTTGAATCACTAAATTTTAGCAATGTTCAAAAACAAATAAATAAAGTGAAAAATGTTGAAAAACAACCGTTTACCGGGTAAAGCCGGTAAAAACGGTAAGAGTAACGATATAATTTCAAGAACGGGAAAGTACATCAAAGAGCTTTGAAGCAAAAACAGGTCCTTGTTTCTCACTCCTCTTATCTTCTCTTTCATCTCTTAAATCTTCTTTTTGTTGTGGTAACCCCAGAATATTAGCCCAGATTTATATATTAATTTTTTTTTTCATTTTTGTTTGAGTGAAAATGGAGCTTGAGGAGCAAGAGATGGGTCAGCTGCCACCGAGTTACGAGTCGCTTGGTAACTCATCTCAAGTGAAAACGGAGGCTCAAGCTCAGCCACCGAGGAAAGCAAGATACAGAGAGTGCTTGAAGAATCACGCGGTGGGGATTGGGGGACACGCGTTGGATGGTTGCGGCGAGTTCATGGCTGCAGGAGAAGACGGTACACTTGACGCGCTAAAATGCGCAGCCTGCAACTGTCACCGCAATTTTCACCGCAAAGAAGCGGAAGCAGGTGGTGGTTGTGAGGTTTTTTATCCTTCTCAGCTGCCACAATTCACACCTTATTACAGGACACCATCTGGGTTCCTCCAGGTGGCGGCTCATGATAGGCCGCTGGCACTGCCGTCGACGTCCGGTGGGCAGAGTGGGGAGGAGCAAGAGGACATGTCGAATCTTGGCGGTGGTGGAAGTGGTTCAAGGAAGAGATTTAGGACAAAGTTCTCCCAGGATCAGAAGGATAGAATGCTGGAGTTAGCGGAGAAATTGGGATGGAGGATTCAGAAAGATGATGAAGAAGTTGTGCAGCAGTTCTGTAACCACACTGGTGTTAAGCGCCATGTGCTCAAAGTTTGGATGCATAACAACAAGCACACTCTGGGTAAGAAACCCTAGAAAATATCTTCCTACTGTTTAAGGAAGAAGTTGATTTCTGTGTACACAGTCTTATCTATATTGTGCAGGAGACTAGCTACAGAATCAGACTGTGCGTTTTAATATATACGCAGTCTTAGTCTTATCCTTATTTTTTTGGCTAGCTTTTGCACTCAGAAGAAGGAAATTTCTGACGCCTGAGGATTAATTAGCTCTAGATTATTATCTAGTCTCTCGGGTTTATTTTATTTTTTTCCATTAGGGATTTGAATATGGGTTGGAGTGATGTTTGTTTGATGTAGATGGGATGTGTAAAATTTCAAGGAATGTTTTTTTTTTTCAGTGCAATTGAAAGTTTTTTTTTTTTTTTTTTTTGCCTGCTCATGAGTTTCAGTGGATATTTGCTTTGTTGTTAGCAACGATCAGTTGCTATAGCTAGCACTGGGTATGCTACATGGTCTTTTAGACTTTTAGTGCATAATCAGACTAGCTATCAGTGTACTTTGAGCTAGCTAGCTAGAGATAAAACGGCATGCTTTGAAGAAGCTGATGATCAGTAACTGGTAATAAGGTCTGGTTCATCAATCTAAACTATATTTTAGATTTACCATTAAGGATATTATGTGTGTTTTTTTTTTTCAAACACTGATTCTTCTTCCTCCCCATAATGTGGAAGCTTTTGGGCCTTTTTTGTTCTGGGTTTTCTTTTTTAAAATCACAGTGAATCTTTTGCTTCTTTGCATTTCTTCTTCCTCTTCTTTCTTCTACTACTTTTTCTTCAATTCTTTTTTCTTATGTGGGTATGTATAGCTTTAAAGCTTAACTGAACAAATGTTTGATCATGGGGCCTCTTTTTCTGGAAAGTTTTATCTGCTGCCAAGTATTTGCTCTTCTCTGGTATTGGTATTTACTTTTGCAGTCTTGAGGGCAGACACTGATCATCTTTGAATTTCTTTTTTAAAACATCATATTGAGGAGTTGAATTATACTAAAGTTTTCATAATTAAGTTTTAATTATTTTTAAAACTCATTATAAAACTTAATTAAGTACCAAATCCAACTATTTTTAAAACATTTTCTACTCTTTAAATATATATTAACGACATTTTGAACAATAATTTATACAGTGAACCTTCCATGATGAGAGAAAATAAAAGCCAGTGGGTCGCCTTGGAAAGGAAACAACTGAGCTGAATGTTTTTTTTCTTTATTTTATGTGATTTTTGTAATTCTTATAATCAATTTCTGTTTGTTTTGTTTTCTATTGGGAAAGAAAAATGCATCAGCAGACAGTAGCAATATTTGCTCATGCAAAACCCAAATCCAGATGTGAGTAAGTCGTCATGTTCGAGAAAGTCGATAGATCCGAACCTGTCTCAGGTTCCATTTCTTTCTTCCTGATTTTTTTTTTCAAAAATCTTAATAGAAAAAATTGTTCCTAATTGGGAACATGTGGGAAGCAAACTTAAAAATATTGCCAGAGGGGCGCACCACTTCTGTCTCAAACTGTCTTCATCTACATAGGGCTGTAGAAAATACCAAATTTTAATTGAAATTCGGGATTTCGTACTATTTATTATAGTATTTTAAATGAAAAATCATTCTAAATAAAAATTCAAATGAGATTTGGAAATTTTTTTCGTTATGAATAAAAAATCGGGCGGGATTTGAATAAAAGATATCTCGAATTATGAATTTTAACTTTAAAAATCCTATCACAATCATAATTTGAGATCCCGAATTATTCGGACTAGAATTTAGGATAATTTTTTATTCTAATTCAAAAAATTGATCAATCATCCCGAATTATAACATCCCACGATGATTCAGCCTTCCGTAAAATATTTTCCCTCAAAGATTCCTAGAATTAATGTTTTAGCAAAATGATTTTATGAACTAATAGTAATTACAGTTGCCAAAATCAAAGTGGTCTGTAAGATAATTAATGTTATAATGATTACAATTTTAATCAGGTTATTGTAGCTTAATCATGAATGATTAAGCTATGCATTTCAGCAGAAGGGAAGCCTGACACCTTATATTAAGTAAGAAATAGATTGAGATATGACTGTCCTTAGAGCTCTTTTATTAGTTTCTATTTCTAGAAACTTATGTTTCAAGTTTACTAGCAAAATATACATTAGTTGTTGGTTTTCTTGTTCAAGTATCCAAGGTTACCAATAATATACATGCACAAATTAATCAAGCACTTTGCTTGATTCAGAAAATTAAACAAAATATGATCACTTAAAACTGCAAACTGAAACTGTGGCCCTTTTGGGAATCTTTCAAATCAGAAAGTGATTGATCATCTCCTCTTAGTTTTGAAATAATGAATTGTTTTTATACTTACTTTAGTCATTCAAAGATATGATGATAAATTAGGGTTTTGAGTTCAAAAGTAATCCAAAATATGCATTCTAATTGAGGTCGAACCCAATACACAAAACTCCGGCTTGCTATAATCAGGGTTTGAGGAAAATATTAGACGTATGCCGGCTTACCCTTATTTTTTTTCCTGATCTATATCAGTGAGTGTTAATATTGCTTGTGTCCAAATTAATTACCCCCAACTAGCTAGGGTTTCAAATTAATTGTTTTTCTCTGTTCTAATCTTTATATAGTTTATGCTAAGCCACCATCAAATGTCCAAATACGTGTAAAAGTGATCGTAAAAAACGTTTTCAAAATGAATAAATAATACAGTACTAATAGCAGCTTAAATGAAAAAGAACAAAAAAATAAAAATAAATAAATAAATTGTTGCTGCACATTTGTTTTACTTGGCTGCTGCTTCTGCCGGATAAAACACAAGATAGCAGCCCAAAAGGGGCCGCCAAATATTTGCTTGGATTGTGATTTGTGAACTTCTCAAAAAGACAATTGAATTAACTTTTCAGTGATATAAATGAATATATATATATAATTATAAACATCTAAAAATTGAAATTTTATTAAATTTAAAATTTTAATTTTGGAACCTAACTAGTCAACCGTATGTGTTAACTGTCCTATGACTAAGGGTGTTCACGGATCGGATCGAATCGGATTTTTTGAAATTTTGTGATATCCGATCAGATCAGGTCACGGAAAAGTCGGGTCCCTTGTTTTGTCCATACTTCAATTAAATGTGAGATTGAGCTTTCCATGTGTGATTCTAAGTTTCATGTTCTGGGATGCAACAGGACCACAATCAATTGATGGTTCTTCAAGATGTTGCTGTAGGCAACCTTTTTTTTCACTTGCTGAATTTTGGAAGAACTTTATCACTCAACTGGATCACATCATATATATGCACGTTGAAATTGGAAAAAAAAAATTATAAATGGAATTCCACACTACAATGAGATAATATAATGATGGCTTTATTCGTGTTAAAATGATAGCATAATGGATTTAATTTTAAATCACAAAAATTAGTACTAAACATGCTGTCAGGATGTCTTTTTTGATTTCTCAATGAATCCAAATTACAAATGAAAAGACATTTATGTGTACTTCTATCGTTTCTTAATTCCCAGTATTAAAAAGCTAATAAAAACATAATGCCTATTCTTTGTTCATCATAGTTATTGAAGAATATGGGGGCTAACCAACTCAAATTTCAATTGATATTTGGGATATGATATCATTTGATCTAAAATTTTTAAAATTAATACATCCACGTCATGTTACATTACAACTTCAGTTATGCATGTCATACTTCCCGATAGTCATGTCTAGCTCATGTAGAATGTAAATTTAGATCATTCAGATTCGGGTCAGCATATAGCATTTTAGCTCATGATAGTTTTAGGTTCGTAGGTTGCGGCTCATGTAGTCAATCCCAAATTTCATGATTCATGCACGGGCTAGATTAGAACCAAGCCACCACAGGTTTGGGATGGATTTTTCCACAGGTATGGGCGGTTTGGTTATAGCATGTATTAATTTCATGATCATGGTCCACATGCAGTTTTCAATTCATGTAGCCAACATATTAACTCATGCATATGTAGTTCAGGTAGTAAAGTGTAACTTATGCATTTAGTTAGATATTCAAATCAGATCATGCATTCCAGGCAGAAAATTAGATCATTTCATGCATGTCTGGTTCAGTTCTTAGGTCCATCCATTCCCAGTTCAGGTAGTTAGACCTATATTCCAGTTCAAGTAGTTAGGCGCAGTTCATGCATATCCAACTTAGACATTCATGACATATGTATGTTCAGGTTAGATATTCAAGTTAACTCATACACCCTCAGTTGGGTAATCGAGAATAACACATGTATGTTAGTTAGTATTCAGATTCAGCTCACTTATTTACAAATCAGAGAGGCAGATGTGGTTTATGCATTTCAGTTTAGTATTCGGGTTTAGCTCAAGGATATTCATTTTAAGTGTTCAACTCCTAGTCATGCAGGTTCAGTTTAAATTACATATTCATCACATGCACTTTCAATTCAGGTAATTCCAGAAGAAGTCAGTTAGGATTAAGTCATGTTCAGTATGCAGCTTTCATTGCAGGTAGATCCAGTACAGGTCATGTAGATTTCAGAAATCAGGTTTATTTCATATAGTTTCTGGTCAGATCACATCGGTTCAGCCCACGTTAGCAGATTAAGATGTTAATAGTTAGTTCTCACTTCAGACAACTCAGTATAGTTCATGCAGACTCAAGTCACCATATAACATTTAGGTATGGGTGGTAATCTGGGTTATGATTTGTTTATTCGTTCGATTCAATTTGCTTTAAAGCGAATACGAGTTTGAAAAAATATATTCGTTTAATAAATTGGTCAATTTGATTCGATTTGTTTATTAAACGAATCGAATACGAATTTAAGCTCATTGATTCGTTTATTCATTTATGATTCGTTTTATTATTTTCTTTTATTATTTATTATTATTTTTCAATTAAGATTCGAGAAATTATGACTAATTACCATAGAAAAATAATATTATCGATATTTGGTGAGATATTTTTAGTAAATATATTAATTACATATTTCATATGTTTATATTTATAAAGAATTAATGTAAATAAATTAAAGGTAAATTATATTATTGAATAATATCATGACTAAACGAATATTCATATTCGATTCATTTAATAAATGAATCAAATACGAATCCCGATATTATGATTCGTTTAATAAACGAATTGAATATAAATCCATCATATTTTGATTCGATTCGATACAAATTCGATTCGTTGATTCGTTTTGTCACCCCTACATTTAGGCCATGACAGAAATTATATTATTTAGTCTATAACAGTTCCAGGTCAGGTTCAGGGCAACAAATCATAATAGTAAAGCTAGATTCAGTCATGTATCCAGTTATCAGTTAGATTAACTACCTCAATGGATTCCCAGCTTATTATTTATATTGTCGTGATTCAGTACTTTAACACTCTCTTATACTATGTTTCAGTTTAATTGTGCATTTCACTTCAGATTATTTTATTGGCCCTCCAGTATTCACTCACCAGGTCCTTCAAAAGACTTGACCCACCATACTTTCTAGTTGTTTTGCAGGCCACAGGTTCAGACATTTCTTTGAGGAGATGGGACCCGACGGCAGTCATTACACACCTCGAGCGTCAGTTCAGAGTCGGGCCCAGTCATCAGTGTCAAATGATGTCAAGATATGCTATAAGGACATGTATATTTGTCAAGTATTATGCCTGTTTTATATGAATTTTAATGTGTGTACAAATTTGTGATATGAATAGATAAGTTTTCAGGTTTATGGTGTATAAGTGTATATAATTGTGTGTTGCGTATCAGTCATTTCAGTACAGCTAGCTGTTTATATTAAGGGTTTGGGTGACGGATAAGACGTCTCATGCCCATCACATGCTCGAAAATATCGGGATGTGACATTGTTGAATGTCGTGTCTTCCGCAGTAGGTATCGAACTCTCTAAAAGTGTACTCGCCTCCATTATCTGTGCGGAGGCACTCCAGTTTCTTCCTTGTTTCATGATCTACCATGGCATGTAATAGTTCGAAATAATCCAAGACCTGATCCTTTATTTTCAGAAAATACACCCACACTTTCCGAGAAGCATTGTCAATGAAAGTCAGAAAGTATTTGTTACCGCCTAGGGAATTAACCTCCAAGGGACCAAAAACATCAGAGTACACCAGACTGAGCAACTCTGATATTCTCATAGAAGAGAAAGTAAAAGAGACTATATGTTGCTTAACAAATAGACAGTGATTGCAAGGATCTGGAGCAACATTCTTAGAGACAGTGAATAGATCATTCTTTGTCAAGATAGACAACCTTTTCTCACTCATGTGACTGAGTCTCTGGCATAGATTTTAAGAAACCTCATGTTCAGCTACATTGAGCCTTTATGCACATATCTTTACATGAGTCTTGTATAAAGTGTGACAAATATGCCCTCGAGCAATGACCGTGGTACCTTTTATCATTCTAAAGTGTCATGGCTAAAGTGTCATTGCTAAAGTGGCTAGCATAGCCCTATTTGTCAATGGCTACCCCCGAGAGAAGATTGAGCCGAAGTTCTGGAACATGTCTCACCTCTTTCAGGGTTATTGTATACCTTGCATTTGTCCGCATCTAAATAGCACCAATCCAATTATCTGAGAGGAACTGATATTTCCCATCTTCACTGCTCCAAATTCTTCTACTTTGTATGTTGTGAAGAAATCCATGTGAGGGGCGACGTGGTAGGATGTTGTAGTATCTACCACCCACTCAACATCTTGAGTTACAATGTGAAGGCATGTTTCTTCCTCGATGGAGCAGATAGCTACATCTCCCAAGGCAAGTTCTAGTGTCTCTGCATCATTGTTCTTCGGCTAGGAATTGCTTTGAACCTACTCTCGTTGCAGCTTTCAAAAATTCTTCTTTAAGTGACCTTCTATCCCACAATGGTAGCACTTGTAAGTATGCCTTCTTTCGTATATGGATTTGACTTTAATTTTTCTTCTACTTCTCCCTCTACCTCGATTTTTATCTTGTTGTCTTCCTCGATTCTCCGTGATAAGGGCTTGTGTCTGATCTAAACCCGCATCTTTTCTTCTGGCCTCCTCATTTGACAGGGCATCTTTTACCATAGGTATGGTAAGTTTACCTCTTGGAGCTGAATTGCTGAGAGTAATCACCAATGTCTCCTAGCTATCAGGAAGAGAACTAAGTTGTAAGATGACTTGTACTTCATCTATCAATTCCATGTCTACTGTAGACAACTAGTTCACCAGGCTTTGGAACTCATTGGTGTGTTCTGCAACGAAAGTTCCACTCTGTAGCGTCAAATTCACCAAACGCCTCATTATTAAGGCTTTATTCCGAGCTGTCTTTGTCTGGTACATGTCTTCAAACTTTATCTATATTTCGTAACTTTTGTATCATGTTCTACGTGATGGAAGACACTATGGCCGATCCACTGCCTAATCTGACCGAGAGTTCTGTTGTTGAGTTTATTCCAGTCATACTCTTTGACAGAATCTGGTCTCACTCCCTTCACCTCGATTATATCAAACATATATTTTTAGTGTAAATAATTTATCATTCGAGGCTTCCAGATGGAGTAATTGGTTGCTTTCAGCTTGATCATTACACCAGAAGAGGAATCTTCCATTTTCATTTTAACTTTAAAGTTAAAAATGGAAATAGGACAAAATCAAAGCTTATTTTCACAAATCAAAGGTCATTGTTACATCCTAAACAGTCGAAAATGATGGACTTGACCATTCGTTGGTTCAAATCCGACTCAGAGGCGGATTTATAAATTTATAATTTTTTCTATGGCTAAAATATAAATTTCAGAGACTTCAAAAGGCTCAATGAAACTTACCAAGTAAGTTGACGTGTTTGACACTTGGCAGATGACATGGCAACTGACTGGACTAGAATTGCTGACATGGCAGCTGACTGGCCCGGAATTGCTTATGTGAAAACCAACTGGACCAGAATTGTTGATATAGCAACTAACTGTATAGGAAAAGCTAGTGTGGCAGCTAACGTGGCATATAACTGGACCGGAATTGCTGACGTAGAGGCTGACTGGATCGAAATTGACGACATGGAAGAAGATTATACCGAAAAATCTGATGTGAATGATGTCGTGGCAGTAGACCGTACCAGAATACTGATGTGGCCAATGACTAGGCTGCTGACTGTATCGGATCTGTTGACGTGGTCATCTTCAACCTTTGGCGGGAGTGTGTGGCGCGTGATGCGCATGACGGCGTGTAGGCATACTGCTGGAAGGCGTGTGCGGTACGTGAGGGCTGCTCTGATCTCCGAAAAATACCACCGTGCTCGTCTCGATGTGAAAAAACTAATGGTATGCTCAAAACTAATTTTTGACAACTTTCTCGAAACATGAATTTTCCGAACCGAGTTCCCTTCTTCGGTTTTACGACCCCGATGTATAAACAAAGCTACTGATACCACTTATTCTGATTCTCTGATCACTGAAGAGTGTTTATGAGGAAAAATGAATTTTATTACTACAAGAACATAATTTTTTTACACTCTTTAAGATTTCTTGCCTTGAAGCTTAATGTTTGGGATGCTTAGAGCTCTCAAATGAGCTTCTTATTTATAATAAAATTCTGGCCCAAATTGTCAACAAATGAATAGTGCTCCACATAAAGTAGTTTGGAAGCTTGCACCATTTTCAAATAAGAAAATCCTCCACCTAAAGTTGTCTTGGAGGTTTATTCAATGTGTAATGCAGCTGGATACTTCATGGGATTGGAATAGGCAGCAACCTACTCAAGTTCTTTTTGACAATGATTCTGGAAGAGAGCCAACATCTGCAGCCCTTATGCTTGAAAATTCATCAGAAACAACTCCAACAACTATTGGAATTTTGCCAACAATAGCAGAAGCTACTGATACATCAGCTCAATCTCTTTGTCGGATTCGAAAAAGGCCCGCTTGGATGGAAGACTATGAGGTAACTGAAATTGAAGGTCTAATCACTCATTTTGCTTTATTTTCATATTATGATCCTACAACTATTGAAAGTGTCGTCAAAGATGCAAAATAGAGAAAGCCGATGATGAGGAAATTGAAGCCGTTGAAAGAAATGATATTTATGAGCTGACTGGTGTTCCGAAATGACACAAAACCATTGGTGTAAAGTGGGTCTTCAAAATAAAACTAAAGGAATATGGTGAAGTTGACAAGTACAAGGCGCATTTGGTTGCTAAGGGATATAAGTAGGAATATAGGATCGATTATACAAAAGTTTTTACTCCCGTTGCAAGACATGATATAATGAGATTGGTGATCATATTGGCGGCACAGAACTCGTGGCCTATATACTATCTAGATGTCAAATCGGCATTCTTGCATGGAAAATTGGAGGAACATGTATTTTAGAACAACCCATTGGTCGTAATAAGATCGAAAATAAGCATAAAGAGTATTTTAAGTACCTTGGGATCATCCTGAAAAAAGATGGAGAAGTCGAACGAGATATTGCATATAAAATTCAATCATATTAGAGGAAATGAAGATATGCATCTGGGGTCTTATGTGCTCGCAACTTTCCTCTAAAACTTAAAGACAAATTTATAGGACTGTCATGGGATCTGCAATACTTTATGGAATAAAATGTTGGGCAATGTAGTTAAGATGAGGATGCTTAGATGAAGGTATGGTGGATTATGAAAGACAGAGTTAGAAATGAAGTAATTAAGAAGAAATTGGGGTAGCATTGATTGATTATAATATGAGAGAAATAATGCTAAGATGATTTGGACATATCTAACGTAAGTCTTTAAGCGATCTAGTGAGAAAAAGAGAGCAAATGGCATTGCCATATGTCAAGCGAGAAAGGGGAAGACATAAGTTGAGATGGACATAAACCATAAAAAGATATTTAAGTTTTATATAACTTGATAAATCAATGATCTTATATAGAGAATAATGACATTAAAAGATCTATATAGCCGACCCAATATAGTAGGAAATTCTTTATTTGGTTTGGTATTTAATGAGCATAAAAAAATATTTGAGATTCTTTTAAGATTTTTGGTTCTTTGTTTGTTTTAAGAGGGCCGGATAACTTCAATGGAAGTATCATTTTGTTGCTGAAATTGGGTTCGATAGCACACAATCCTTTTTCATGATCTTTCATTTTGGATTTTGACTTATAATATGTTGGTGTCTGAAGCCTTTATGGTTAAAATTGCATGCTGCATCAATAGGCCTGATATTATTTCAAAAGAAGAAACATGAAATATTGTATGTTGAAGCAAGCAATCAAAGCATTCAAACTTATTAAAACATCAAACTGTTGATATTGTATTACAAAATGGGGCAATGCAGATAATTTTTCAGTTGATTTTTCTGCAATTGATCCTGATCTGTCCAGCACTTCCTGTAAGAGGCTTGATGTTGCCCATCTTGATTATACCCTTGACAAAGTCTTTAAAAAAAGCAGAGATATTAGCAGCATATTTTTTGACCAGAAAATCAGTAGAGCTGCCATTAAAGAGCTCTTGGTCTGAATGAAGAAGACCCTTCTTATTCAACAGATTCTTGTAATATAAATTGTCAAAGCAGGTTGGAGTTTGAAGGTCAAGATTTGCCAGAGCATTATCATTTCCACTTTTTGGGCATTGTCTCTGCAACGACTTGGCGAATGTGGTGTCAATATTGGAATCATTATATATGTGTCCGCGAAATGATGTGCACCTTGACCTGCCTATTGTGTGTGCACCTGCCATATAATATGAGCATTATCTGGAACAATCACTGAATCTTGTAGCATGTAATTAATATATTACATTTGAAAATTTTACCAGAAAGAGCCACCAAGTTCTTTAATGAGAGATTCTGGGCAGAGAAGCTTGATATGAGAGCACTTAAATTGGAAGTGGGTGGAGGGATTGAAGTATTTGCAGCTGCCCTGCTGGCTGTTGTAGAATCTCTTCTTCCCAATCTGACCTTCCAGAAAGGACCCCCTAACTGCAGTTTGAAGCATAAATGGTGAGAGTAGCATAGTACAAAATTGTAGCGGATCCACTTCAAGGTTAACGGGGAAATATGATTAATGAGATAATTTTTATTTGCCTCCGCTAAAATGTAGAGTATCGAACATTATTTTGTGAAAATCAAACAAGGTTGAAGATCTTGATCATTAAAGTAACAAGGATACATGGAGATTACTTACATGAACAACTGAATCACGAGCAGCAATGGCAAGAATATCTGCACAGGACACCACACCTGGGCATGATTTCTCCAATTTAGCTTTAATGTCATCAACAACATTGAATCCTCTAGCTGAGTTATTGTTAGCAGCTGCTGTTTTCTCACCAATGAAGCTGGCCGTATCATCCAACAGAACCGATCCATCACAGCCCTGATCATCACCAAATTCAAATCTCATTAATATAATCAGTTAAAATAACTTGAAACAGCAAAAACCCAGAACACAAAACACAAAACAAAGCTGCAAAAATACATTAACAAAGCAGTCGTGGAAATGAAGTCGAAGTAAAGAAGCTCCTATGCGTGTTTCATTTTTTATAGCAGCTATAACTCCAGCCTCAACAATGGACAGTGCTTTTGGGCATGTGGATTTATAGTAGTCTTTAGAGAGTTTGGAATTAGCTTGATTAAGAGTTGCGGTAACAACAATAACTGTAAGCAAGAGGAAGTAAGAACTTGTTGCTGCCATTTCGGACACTTTGAATTCAATCATTAGGAAAATTTTTGCTAAATTATATACTTGCAAGAAGTACTGTGACTTCAATACTAAGGCAAAGTAACAGGGACAGCCCCAATAATTCTGATGAGATAGCATATAATATCCAGACATTAATCTCTATTCATACGATTGTCACTTCTTGATAAAGTTGCTTTTAAGATTTCTCCATGCCCTAAAATTATAAAATTATGTATGGGTAAGGTCCCAAGCTGGCTTCCACTTTGTTTGGACATCATATTCATATGGACCGGGGCTTGAAACTTTTCACTGTTGTGAGAAAAACGAAATGGGAAATAGGTGGGATTGACCATCAATAGGATTCAATCCTAATCTCGATATAATTATATAATTAGAATGAAAAATTATCTTATATTTTTATTTGATTATTCAATTAGGATAAAAAAAAAATCATGTCTAATCCCGTATCTTATGATACTGAATAGCGAATCACGATTATGATTCATGGTTTTTAATCAGACGCACATAAATTTGAGACGAAAAATTATCATAAATCCGATTTTTTTTTAATTAGGGATTAAAAATCATCTCAAATTCATCCCAAATTCTTATAAGATTTTATAATCATGATGAAAAATTATCTCGGAATATGAATTGAACTATACGGGATGTCGAAACTTAATCCTGCCACCTCTAAAAATATGTGTCACAGGCTAAGCAAAATTTGATCTTATGAGTTGCCATTTCATTTCAATTGAAATTGACGGATAGTGCATATATAATTCACGTTGCTGCCGCAACCCCAAGGGGTGTGGCTTGGTGGTGAAGGGTCTAGAATCTCACCTTGAGGTTCTGGGTTCGAATTCAGGGGGTGCAACTTCTTGTAAGAACCTGGGGCAGCCGGGGGTTTTACCTGCGCCGCGGCCCAGAATGGGTGGTTTGGTGGCAGGGTTTCCAACGATTTCAAAAAAAAAAAAAAAAAAAAAAAATTCACGTTGCTTAAAAATGGAAAACAAGCAACAAGCTTTTTTTTCCTTTTTTAACGCCTCATTGGGACTAATAATCAATTTTTTTTTTTATTCTCTTTTTAGTTCTTTGATCACTTTCAACCCCCGTACGTCATCATCTTTTTTTATGTACCACCGACGATTTCATAACGACTGTGTCACTAGGACGAGGTTGGATGCAAGTAAACAAAGCACTCGATTACATTAAAGATGCTTTGATTCAAGTCAATTAGGAAATTTCATGGGTCGGGCTTTGATCAAGCTCAGGTTTAGACCCGGTAATTTAAGGGAAGCCTATGTCCTTAAAAAGCCTGATCCAATTTGAGTGAGTTGGACTGGGTTTGAGTCCGTGAAGGTTTGGTCGAGCTCAAATCAGAACCTAAATTTTTAATTTTTTTATATTTATTTACTTATAAAATATATTTAATTAAAAATTCATTATTATAATCTCTATTTTTTTTAATCAAACCGTAATCTTAACAAATTCACAATTCAAATAAATCTCACACTCAGATCAAGTTTTTAATTTTAAAGTTATTTTAATATAAAATATAAATGTTTTTTTTTTTAATTTTTAATCGACCATTGGTCGGGATTGGGCTTTTTCATATAAGCCTAAGTCCAAATCCAGCCCTATACAAGTCCTAAAATGAAAAGTACAGGCCTGGGCCATAGATGTCGAGGCTGGCAGTCCAGGCCTAGGCTTTTTTACCATCCCTATTAGCAAATACTTTTGTAATATAGAAGTGATATTCTGTGACAGACCTGGAAAATTAATTCATATGGGACTTAGTATAAGTATTTAAAAAAAATTAAAGAAACTATGGTGATAATTGTTAGAGATATGAACCAATTGTGTCATACGATTCATGGGTATTATCCTTATATAAATATAATCTTCTAATTAGTCATAAATTAATTTACGATTAATATAATGATAATTTTGTAACATTTTCCATTGGTTCAGTTGCTATCATACAATATATGCAAAATGTGATCCTGTGATGTATTATGTGTCGAGACTCTATCTGCAATAGGTTGTGGATATAAGTATAGAGTTTCGATTTAAATACATCTGAATTTATTCCCGGTTGAGATGATGTCATTGTTGGGATGTATGCCCTAGAGCTACATGTGATGTAAACGGTTTCATGCGTTTTGAAATAAAACGATGCATTATTCATTTATCAAATTATTTGTTTATCTTTCGCATATTATATATATTCGTAAATACCGTAGATTACTTATGTACCTTCAGACTTAGTGTATGAGTGTCATACACCAGAAGATTTGAGTCTGAAGTTAGTAATCTTAAATAGTCCATAGAGAGCAAACAAACCGGGTACTTTGTTTGTGGTTTATCTATAGCTGGGGTCCATTTTATATTTGTATGTCGATCTTAAACGGATCGTCCATGTAGAGACATGAGAATGGAGGCACCTTGTATGATGCGATCATATAGGACTGGACCCAGATAGAAATGACATTCTTATAATATTCGTTAAGCAAAGAAAGTCATTTCCATCTACTTGATGGTCATATATGGATTGATCTTAATCCTGAGTGTACTACGAAATCCCGCATGGCAGGCTGTGTCCTTTGATTTACAAAGGTGAGGTTGGTGTAGCAATCCCAACCAATAGCTACGTACTTTGGGGGCACAGTTTGTTTTGTAGCTGGGAACGTTTTACATAGACATGGAGTTCACTCCTTCTTGCGAGAAGTATATGAGTATCTTTCTTAAGGGTTGATTCGGTACTTGAACGATTTGAGCGCTCAAGTCTTTCTATTACGAATAGAAAGATTAATATTCATAATAGTTATGAATAAATCGTTCATTGGAGAATCAATGGTACTTAAGGTAAAAATAATTAGAGGGGTATAACGGACATTATGACCCGGCTCTAATTACGAGATACTCGTGAATGATCAATTCGGGTATGCAATGACTATATCGGTGGACACCGACTTGGTTCGGCTTAATATTTCATCTACGGCAACAGGAGTGCAACTTCGGGTTTTTAGTGGAATAACCCGGAGTTAATAATTCGGAATATTTAATTAAGAGCTTAATTAATATTTCGAGATTATTGGAGCTCGGAACCGTAGGTCCATTTGGTCCCCGTGCTAGCTCAATATACTTTAGCGGAGTTAATATAATTGGACAGTCCAATTATACACTCACAAAGAATAAATATTATTAATATGATTAATAATATTAATTACATCACACTTGAGACTATACATTAAAAGTTAATGTAAGGTATTAATAATTATATGATAATTATTAAAATTAGAACATTGAATCATATATGATATAATTTAATAAGGCTAAGATTTATTATGGAAACAAAAATCATCACCATGGTCGAATTCCTTATTGGATAAGGAATATGATTTGTTTGTTTGGGAAACAAAATCAAATCAAAATTCATCACCATGGTCGAATTCCTCATTGGATAAGGATTAGGATTTGTTTGTTTGGGAAACAAAATCAAATCAAAACTCCTTAACTTGGCCAAATTCACTATTGTGTAAGGAATAGGATTTGTTTGTTTTGGAAACAAAATCAAAGAAGAAATCTTTGTCTGACCGGTGCTTACACACGCGTATAACGCAAGCGCATGTATCGTTCAAGTAGTATAAAAATATCGATCCCACGAGGACTTAATATCTAATTTATTAATTTTATGAGGTCAAATGATTACTAGTATCTAACAGGTGTTTGATTGATTTGAAATGGTGACGATTCTAAATTTAAAAACAAGTAAATAAAATTGTTCGAAAGTAGGTTTTAAGAAAATTCAATATTAAAAACTATCTAGGGTTGTGATTTCTCCGATATCATTTTAAAGATGAAGAGTAGTAGTTATCTTAAAGTTGGGTAATATATTGATTTATTAACCTGGAACACTAAATTATGTGTAAGCCTCTGTCGATGGTCAGACACAAATACTCAGTTTAACCCAATTGAACCATATGTCTATGTCAACCAAATTATCTGGATTCATTAAGTTTAAGTTCCAATTATGGCTACCCCCGCCCGATAGGTATATGTCTATCCTGTAAGGAAATCTATTAAAGGGTTATCTATCCTCAAGGAAGATCGTGGACTATTGAGTCTAAGGTCTTAAACTTAAAATCCCTATGTCTAGTTCATTTTAAGTTTCCCAGTTCAATTTATTAATGGCCAGTTAATGAAAAAGCATTAAGATTAAGACTCAATAAATAAATCTTTATATTACCCAAGCTATAATCTAACCCCTTATAAACCGGTGATATTGGATTTCATCACAACCCCAGATAACTGGCTTAGTTACGACACATATTTACGGGTAGTAAAAAAACTTAAATAAAATAAAAGACATAAAGTAAAATACTGAAAATTAAATATTGAAAGTTAAATACTGAAAAGTAAATGCTGAAAGTAAATGCTGAAATTAAATACTGAAAATTAAATGCTGAAAGTAAATTACTGAAAGTAAATTGCTGAAAAGTAATTGCTTAAAAAGTAAATTGCTGAAAGTAAATTACTGAAAAGTAAAAACTGAAAATTAAAGAAAAAGAAAAATATTGTGCGTAAAAGTAAATTGCGGAAAGTAAAAACTGAAAATAAAGTAAAGAAAAGAAAGTGTAAAAGCGGAAATTAATTACTGAAAGCTGTAAATAAACAAACAAGATACAATCTTCTTAGTATTCTTAAGGAATTCCTTAGAAGAAAGTATGAATTTTACAAATGAAATGGCTTGGTATTTATAGGCAAAATTTTGCCTCCATCAAATCATCCACCAAATCAATTATTAATTGCTCCACCAAATCCATTATTAATTGCTCCACTAATATCTTATCATGTTGGTGATGATTTGATAATTTTTATTATTTATTTATTAATTTATTTTTTGCTTTGAAAATGATTGAAAGTGACTTTAATAATTACACACAACACACTTCTGGATGGTTAATCAATTTCGGGCATGAAATCGTCTAATTCGAAATTATTTTGTCTTTCAAAGCTGTGTAGATCTTGAGTCTTCTTTAATCTGGAACTTGAATCAGCTCAATCCGATATCGGAGTAAAAAGTTATGCCCAAAATACGACAGATGCGCAAAACTAGAATTTCCAAAACTGCACTTCGTCAAAAACCCTTTCAAGTTTTCAATCTCCAAAATTAAAATATCAAGTCCAATAATTGCCCTTATTTGACCCTATTTCGTCCTAAATGATTTCATTGAGATCCGATATTATTTTATCTGCAAAATAAACTAAAACACATTAAAACGTTCATCAAACCCGAGAAACTAAACAAAATATTAAGTTAAAGGGGCGGTAAATATTGATATATTTTCCGCTCATCACACCCTCAAACCTAACATTTTGCTAGTCCTCGAGAAAAACAATAAAATAATACAGGAAACAATTAAAATTAAACTAAGCCACTTTCGTAGGGATCACGGTTGCATTTAGCATATGCAACAAGCCTTTAAACCCCTAGGTGTCCCTAGTGGACGAGTTATAGTCTCGTGAGGGCTTACAACAACGATACCCACAAACGTTTTACAAAAGTAAAAAGGTAGTGAAACTAATGCACACAAAAGCAAAAAGACAAGAGAAAATAGAATAAAGAAGTTAGTGACTAATTAGGTGAAACTTCTACTCCAAATCAATAGTTGTTTTGTTTCATTCTAAATTACCGAATAAGTAAATTCTCCGATTATTTTTACCATTCTCCATATACACAGTCGACAAAATATTAATCAACTCATTTTTGCCCACAACAGTCATAAGTGCAGTTGATAGAGAGAGTAATATTTTTGTCCTAAAGTTCTATCAGATTTCACACCTTTTTGTAGCAATGGAATAATTTTTCTGATTTTTCATATTTTTTTCTTTGATTTTTCTCTATTTTTTATTTATATACAATATCTTCCATCTATGTAGCGAGTGTTGGGTCGGTGGCTCCCAAACCAGTTGGCTTTAGGGCACCAGGTGTTAAGACACCCCTACGAACTTAATTACTCAGACTTCAGATATATCTATTTTTGCAGCATCTTTGATCCATGTAACGAGCTTTGGACCAGTGACTCCCAAACCAGTTGGTTTTGGGTACTAGGTGTTAAAACACCCTTACATACTTAATAACTCGGATCTCATACGTTTTTTTTTTACTCCATTATTTTTTGAGATGCTTCCTCTAATTAAACTAGAGCACTGAATATTACAAACTTTTCAATTTTAGCTCATGTCCGTATGTTACTATATATGTTGATAATACCTGTCAACTGAGCATATGAAGATCCATTTTAGTCTGTTTTATGGAGAATTCACAAATTAAATAATTCAAAAGGAAATAAACAAAAATTAACTTATTTCGAAAATAGGCTTGAGATACGTCTCAGGAGTGGAAACTCCTTACTCAACTATCTCTTACCAATTTCACCCTTTTAGTCAAAATAAAAACACAAAAACGCAAAATATTTTTGTAATTTTTGAAAAATTTTCAATTTTTTTGTATTTTTCGAAAAATTTTGGACCAAAAATAAAAACAACACACAAACTAAAAATAAGGTACTGATCAACTAATTCCCTCCCCAAACCTAAATGAGACATTGTCCCCAATGTCTTAAACAGTAAAGGAGAGTTTAGAAGGTCATACCTGGTTAGCTGAAATTCTACAGGAAATTAAAGGTTAAGATCCAGATTAATCCTACGCCTCTTACCACGATCGTCCTCGGACCAATTTATCTTTGAAATGATAGGGTCAACTCGTGGTTCATAGGCTATGAGTTGGTCTATTAGATCCGGAGCAGTTCTGGCAGTAAAAATGAGTTCTTTTAAAGGTGTCGACACGAACCCATTTCTCCGAGTATCATCAAGAAACACACAAAGAAAATCATAAAATCCATCAACGTTGTACAGCCCAATTGGTTTCTGGTGTATGTTCAGATTCGCCCAAGATAGCACAATAAAAATTTCCTCCAATGTACCCAAGCCACCTGGCAAAGCAATAAAGGCATCAGCACGGTTAATCATGTCTACCAGTCGTTCAGACATACCTGGCACGATCAGTTCCTCTCCGTTTGATGGTTCAATAAGATTTGCCTCCGCCAAGGGTTTTGGTATGATTCCCAAAATGTGACTGCCTCCTTCCTGTACAGCCTTTGAAACGATCCTCATTAGTCCAAGATTGCCTTCGCCATATACTAAGTGCATATTTCTTGCAGCTAAGTCTCGACCCAATTCTTGTACTGCTTCTACGTATTGTGGCTTAGCACCAACACTACTACCGCAAAACACACAGATGTTTTCAACTCGTCTTCTTGAAGTGGCTCCCATTTTTATATGTATTTCTTTCTCAACTCTGGATGCCTTCAAAAGTGCAATGACAGGCTAAATTTATAGTACCTAAAAAGGGTGAGTAAAAATAGCACAAGTATCTTCCAGAGGACGATTAATAGCGAAATAATATCGTGATAGTCAAAAAGGTCTGGATCCTGTCGGAGAAAATAAAAGAAAACAACAAAACAAATCACAATTATTAAGAAAAGACAAAGAGATATAATATTTACAAGAAAATTAACGGCTTGATTGACGTCCATGCGTCAGGAACAAGCTTCCCATCCAATTTTCTTATAAACTGGCAAACAGGGTCTTTTTGAGTCAGATTCCCAAGACTTAATTGTTGTCTTTCTTTTTGGAATTGTGTATGTAATTTGCGAATGGCTATGTGAACATATCCACTGGGATGCGTCTCAAGAATTAAAGATATATCATCTAAAGACTCCTTACTCAAGTCATCCCTAATGAATTTAATTTTGTCTTCGCGATTATCATACACCATTCCTAAAGAACGACAACGAGTATTGCAATTCCAGCGTGCACATTTGTAACAAACACCCATTTGTTTAGCTCTACGTTTCTTTGCATAGGTGCTTCTTCCAAAACCAGGCAGATGTGAAATAAAAGAGTCAGAAGACTCACCTGCCAATCGGACTCGTGCTTTAATTACCCAACGAATGTCATTAGGAATACATTTGATCATCAGTAGTCTTATACGTTCCAAACGAGCTTTGTAGACTTTCATCAGAGATTTTTGAGGGAGAGAAGGAAATTGCTTGTGAAGATTTGCGAGAGCTTCTTCCATCGTGAAATGACTAAACCTGTAAAAATTAAACACACAAAAATAAAACACACCAGATCACAATATATACAAAAATTGCATGGGTTGCCTCCCTGTGAGCGCTAAGTTTAAAGTCGTCAGCTAGACGTGACTTCTCGAACGTTAGGCTAGATCTGAAAGTGTGACACTTTCTTTTTATCGCTCAAATGATTCTCCCCAGTATTGCTTAACACGCTTGTTTTTAACCTTGAAAGTTTTGTTGAAGTCAGGATCATGTATCTCAACGGCTCTGTCTGGTAAAACCTTGGTGATCACAAATGGACCTGACCACCGTGATTTTGGCTTCCATGGGAAGAATTTCCCCCTTGATTTGTTTAACAGTACCTTCTGCCCTGGTTCCAGTTGTATGCGCATTTTCTTCTCATCATGTCTTTTCCTTGCCTTTTCCTTGTACAATTTGGCATCCTCAAAAGGCTGTATGTGAAATTACTCCAATTCGTTGAGCTGGTGGAAATTTTTCTCTTCTGTTGCTTGTAGTGCAAGAATAGGCTTCTTCAGTACGCAGTGCGCTTTATCTTCAGGCTCCACAGGTAATTGACATGTTTTAAGTTTGTCAGTAGAACTTTGTCTTTCATCAGAGTTCTGAACGGTACTATGTATCACATCAAGTCTGAAACATTCCTCCTTTTTTTCATCATCTGGGAAATTCATGTCTTTGAAAACATTGAAAGTTACTTCTTGGTCTTGTACCCTCATGGTTAGTTCTCCTTTTTATACATCAATAATGGTTCGACCTGTAGCCAATAATGGTCTCCCGAGGATGATTGACACGTCTGCGTCTTCCTCC
Source organism: Zanthoxylum bungeanum (assembly GCA_019454045.1). NCBI lineage: Eukaryota > Viridiplantae > Streptophyta > Magnoliopsida > Sapindales > Rutaceae > Zanthoxylum > Zanthoxylum bungeanum. The sequence continues at coordinate 184,856 of SKCR01032207.1, read as the reverse complement.
ATATCAAGGACAATAAAATCTGCTGGGAAAATGAATTTGTCAACCTTGACCAGCACATCCTCAACTACGCCTCTTGGAAATACGAGCGTTCTATCAGCAAGTTGTAGTGAGACTGAAGTGGGCATTGTTTCTCCAATCTGCAGTTTCCTGAAAATAGAAAAATGCATCAAGTTAACACTAGCACCTAAATCACACAGAGACTTACCGAAGTCATGTTCTCCTATGGTGCAAGGAACAATGAAACTGCCAGGATCTTTCAACTTTGGAGGAAGTTTTCTCTGAATGATGGCGCTGCATTCTTCTGATAATGCTACTGTCTCATAATCTCCCAATCTCCGCTTTCGTGAAAGAATGTCTTTCATGAATTTGGCATAGCTGGGCATTTGTTCCAACGCTTCTGCAAATGGAATGTTGATATGCAGCTTTTTGAACACCTCCAAGAATCGAGAAAACTGTTTGTCCAGTTTATTCTTCTGAAGACGCTGAGGAAAAGGTGGAGGTAGAGTGATCTGTTCTTTTTCCTTTGCTTCTTTTTCCTCCATCTGTTGCTTTGTTTCTTTTGGAAAATCTTCAATTGTTGTTGCCTTGATTCCAACATCTTTGTTGATTTCAGTACCGCTTTTTAACATGATGGCATGATATTGCTCATTCCCCATGTTCCTTGGATTTGGCTCTGTGTTGCTAAGAATGGTACCTGACGGTCTGTAACTCTGAGCATTGGCCAGTTGTCCAATTTGATTATTCAGTGCTTTAATAGAAGCTAATTGACTTTGAATTAATGCTGCTTGGGATTGAAACATAGCATCATATCTTGCTGCTTGAGATTGAAACATAGCATCATATCTTGCTGCTTGAGAGTCGTGTTTTGCTTCTATCTTTTTCAAGTGGGTCAACACTTCTGTTATTCCTGGTTCATTTGCCTGTTCCTGGCTTTTGTTCTGTTGTTGGAATCCGAGTGGTGGATTGTTCATTTGCCCTGAATTGTTGCTCCATGCGAATTTGGGATGATTCCTCCACCCTGGGTTGTAGGTGTTGGAATATGGATTGTTCCCCTGTCTGTTGAAATTATTGACATAATTCACCGTTTTTTATGTTGGTTGAAAGATTCTGACTCAGGTGCTCATCCAAATGGTGAACTTGTGGATCCACCATTAACTTTTATGTTAAGAGTTTCCAGATTTTTGCAAATCACATCCAGCTTGGAATTCAGTGCTGTGTTGGCTCCAACTTCATAATTCCTACAATTCTTTGGATCATGCTCCTTTCTGTTGGCCATAAAGAATTGTTGTTGGTCATTTCTTCGATTAGGTCTCAGGCTTCATCTTCTCCTTTTCCCATTAAAGATCCTCCAGCAGCAGCATCGATTGTGGTTCTCATTATTCCAGAAAGTCCATTATAGAATGTTTGGACTTGAAGCTATTTTGGAATCTCATGGTGAGGACATTTCCGGAGCAAATCTTTGTACCTTCCCAAGATTCGCAGAGGGATTCTAAATCTTGTTGTACAAAGGATGTGATGTCATTCCTTAGCTTTCCGGTTCTGGCTGGTGGAAAGTACTTTGCAAGAATTTGGTGGCTAAAGTGTTCCAAGTTGTGATAGAACCTGCTGGTAGTGAATGTAGCCAAGCTTTAGCTCTGTCCTTCAAGGAGTATGGGAAAACACGCAGTCTCATTGCTTCTTTTGATGCTCTGTTGTAGTTGAAAATGCCGCAAACTTCCAGGAAGTTACTGATGTGGGCATTAGGATCTTCAGTTGCATTCCCCCCGAACTGAACTGACTGCTGAATCATCTGAATGCATGTTTTGATGTCACACGTATTTACTGGTAAGGGAGGAAGTATAATACAGGAAATGAGTCTGTCAACCACCGGAATGGTTCTGTCTCGAATGGGAATTGGTGGTGCAACCTCCAACGGTTCAAGTTCCATGTTGACTAAAGCTTCTTGGCCTTCTCGCCTTTCCCTTTTCAACTGTCTGATGTTTCTTTCAATTTCTAGGAATAGCGATCGGAGTTCAAAGCTTCTGGTTCGTCTCATGTAGTTTCTGAGAACTTGAAACACAAGAAAACAAAAACAATAAGTAAAAAGAAATTAGATACAAGTAACGTATCTAACCCCAAAATTAATAGTGAAAGATAAATAAGTCCCCAGCAAAGGCGCCAAAAACTTGACCGGTGCTTACACACGCATATAACGCAAGCGCACGTATCGTTCAAGTAGTATAAAAATATCGATCCCACGAGGACTTAATATCTAATCTATTAATTTTATGAGGTCAAATGATTACTAGTATCTAACAGGTTGTTTGATTGATTTGAAATGGTGACGATTCTAAATTTAAAAACAAGTAAATAAAATTGTTCAAAAGTAGGTTTTAAGAAAATTCAATATTAAAAACTATCTAGGGTTGTGATTTCTTCCAATATCATTTTAAATATGAAGTGATTATCTTAAAGTTGGGTAATATATTGATTTATTAACTTGGAACACTAAATTATGTGTAACCCTCTGTCGATGGTCAGACATAAATACCCAGTTTAACCCAATTGAACCATATGTCTATGTAAACCAAATTATCTGGATTCATCAAGTTTAAGTTCCAATTATGGCTACCCCCGCCCGACAGGTATATGTCTATCATGTAAGGAAATCTATTAAAGGGTTATCTATCCTCAAGGAAGATCGTGGACTATTGAGTCTAATGTCTTAAACTTAAAATCTCTATGTCTAGTTCATTTTAAGTTTCACAGTTCAATTTTATTAATGGCCAGTTAATGAAAAAGCATTAAGATTAAGACTCAATAAATAAATCTTTATATTACCCAAGCTATAATCTAACCCCTTATAAACCGGTGATATTGGATTTCATCACAACCCCAGATAACTGGCTTAGTTACGACACATATTTACGGATAGTAAAAAAAACTTAAATAAAATAAAAGACATAAAGTAAAATACTGAAAATTAAATATTGAAAATTAAATACTGAAAAGTAAATGCTGAAAGTAAATGCTGAAATTAAATACTGAAAATTAAATGCTGAAAGTAAATTACTGAAAGTAAATTACTGAAAGTAAATTGCTGAAAGTAAATTGCTGAAAAGTAAATTATTGAAAAGTAAAAACTGAAAATTAAAGAAAGAAAAGTATTGTGCGTAAAAGTAAATTGCGGAAAGTAAAATCTGAAAAGTTAAGAAAAGAAAGTGCGAAAGCGGAAATTAATTACTGAAAGCTGTAAATAAACAAACAAGATACAATCTTCTTAGTATTCTTAAGGAATTCCTTAGAAGAAAGTATGAATTTTACAAATGAAATGACTTGGTATTTATTGGCAAAATTTTACCTCCATCAAATCATCCACCAAATCAATTATTAATTGCTCCACTAATTGCTCCACCAAATCCATTATTAATTGCTCCACTAATCTCATATCATGTTTGGTGATGATTTGATAATTTTTATTATTTATTTATTAATTTATTTTTTTGCTTTGAAAATGATTGAAAGTGACTTTAATAATTACACACAACACACTTCTGGATGGTTCATCAATTTCGGGCATGAAATCTTCAGAATTAGAAATTATTTTGTCTTTCAAAGCTGTAGATCTTTGAGTCTTCTTTAATATGGAACTTGAATCAGCTCAATCCGATATCGGAGTAAGAAGTTATGCCCAAAATACGACAGATGCGCAAAATTGGAATTTCCAAAACTGCACTTCGTCAAAAACGCCCTTTCAAGTTTCCAATCTCCAAAATTAAAATATCAAGTCCAATAATTGCCCTTATTTGACCCATATTTCGTCCTAAATGATTTCATTGAGATCCGATATTATTTTATCTGCAAAATAAACTAAAACACATCAAAATGTTCATCAAACTCGAGAAACTAAACAAAATATTAAGTTAAACGGACGGTAAATATTGATATATTTTCCGCTCATCATTGTCCTGGCCGAAACTTAGAGGGAATGGGAGTCTAGTGGTTGATTTGTTTTATGAAACAAATTACCCTAAGTATAAAAAGAAAAATTATATTTTTCTTTTCAGATCTTGACATTAGAGAACCCTAGCCTCCTTCTATTCTTCATGCTCTCAAGAGTTGAGAAAGTTAATTGAAGAACCTGAAAATTATTCCGGTGTGTGATTTAATCTCTAAAACGTTTAGGGATTAATTTGTGAGTGTAGCCCACACTACCCTCCGTAAGTAACGAGACATAGCTCGGAAGATCTTATGGCGTTGGAAATCTCTTCTTCCCCTCTCTAGTAACTCACGACAGTGAGGCAGTAAGTTCCCCACTACCGAACGCACATCACCAATTTTGGGGCTCGGTTTTTGTTTGGTTTTAATTCGGGTTTTTGGAAACACTTTTGGGATATTTTAGGGCTGAGTTAGGATTGTTTTTGAGTGAAAAATCAGACCTAAAAGCCTACAGCAGATCACGCAAATTGTGGACTGGTTTGGGTGCAGTTCACGCGTGTAACGGGTGCAAAACAGTCCGCTGTTTCACTACAGTTCAAGGGGCTGTTCGGGGACTATTTTGGGGGCATTCCGGGGCTGAAATCTTGTTCAAAACAGAAGCAAAATTTTGGTATACCCACTGGTACCATTCGGCCAAAGGAAGGGCAAAGCAGAAAAATTTTTCAAGTTCGATCCGTGGGCCTAACCGCTTTCGCTACGCGAGGGAAAGCGTTTCCTACAGTCATCAGGGATGATCACATCGCATGACTGACATATTTTTTATGCTACCATGGATCAGTACTTGATTTTGATATTTAGGTGACGAGTCTCACATCACACGAGCATGAACATGGGTAATGTGTTTAAGAAACATGTTACTGAACGTGACCAAACGCGACGAATCACATGAGCAATTATCCGCAGTCAATGATTCGTCGCACAATCGTACTAGTGTACCATTAGTCCTTTAAAATGAGACGTTGCAACTACTGTCTTTATTGAGACACATCGTTTACTTTTATATATTGCACTAGGCTCGTCACGCCTAGTGAAAGAATATTGCGGGTAATGTGTTCTTAATGTGTGAGGACAGATGATTGTCAAGATGGAATCTGTTGGCACAGATGCATAAGCTTGAGATCCTATGTGGAAATGTCATACACGGGGATTAAGTCTTCAGTCGGAATACACGTCTTTCGAAAATATATTTTGTGGATACGTTAACCCCGTATATAACTGATTTCATTATCCTATGATCGAGTTAGGGGCTTGACGACTTCATGGCCCGCATTCGATCGAGAGTCGAAATCAGAAGGACTTTACTACACGTAAGTACGACTATATGAGTTTATCTGATATTTCATTCTTTGTGTTTGGGGGTCATGACATCTTGCTAGAGGGCACCCATGATCTTGGGAACTTTGGTTGTAATGCGTTGTACCAAAATTATATGAATGTGTTCGTATCAACTCATGTCCAACTCACGAAGAACCCAATGGGTCACACACATTAGCCGAATTACATAAAAATTAATTAAGTTGTTTCAATATATGATCGTAAGGTAATTTTTATACTTTATCGTTAAAGTGTAAAATATTTTCCGATGTTGACGCGCTAGCACCCGCTTATTCGAGAAATATTCCGGTGATTTTAGAAATATCGTAAATGTAATTTGCGGACAGTTGATAGACTATTAAAGATGTTTTGAGATAAAGATATTTGTGATTATAATATTATAATTTAATATCTAGATATTTAATTACTTTACACATGTCAAATTTTTATTTGGACAAGTGTCAAGTTCTTAAATTTACACATGACACGTTATGACTTTGCCAAATATCAAGCTTACATTAAATACATAATATTTAATTTTGAAATAGGCTCGTCACGTCTGATGAAAGAAGCTTGCAGGCAATGTGTTCTTAATGTATAAGGACAGATGATCGTCAAGATGAAATCTACTAGCTCAGATGCTTGAGCTTGAGATCCTAGACGGAAATGTCATACGCATGGATTAAGACTTCTGCCAGAGCACACGCCTTTCGAAAATATTTTATGCAGATATGTGAATCCCATATATGACTGATTTCCTTATCATTCGATTGAGTTAAGGGCTTGACGACTTCATGGCTCGCACTCGATCTAGAGTCGTCATTAGAGGGACTTTACTACACATTAGTACGGTAATATATTTATCTGATATTTCAGTCTTCATGTTTGGGGGTCATGACATCTTGTTAGAGGTCACTCATGATCATTGGAAATTTTGGTTGCAACACGATGTAGCAAAATGATATGAATGTGTTCGTATCGACTCATATCCAACTAATGGAGAATCCAGGGGGTCACACACATTAGCTGAATGACTGAGGAATTAATTAAATTACTTCGATATATGATCGTAAGGTAATTTATGTACTTTATCAGTGTACGTACCAAATTTGGGCCAGAGGTAAAATTGTCTTTCCAATCGAACCCAATATCAGATAAGGCCCATGGACAGAAATGCTGAATATCGGAAAGCCCAAGGTAAAAGCCCAAGAAAACCCTTATTCCACTTGCAGATAAAGGATCCATACATAAAGCCAAAACTTTACCAAACATTTCCCACTTACCCTAATCATAATTATATTGCTCCACTTTGACCACTAAATAAAGATATCTTAGCACATTGTGGGACTTATGCCAACTGCAAAAGTCACTCATCTTCAACTATAAATTACAACACAATACGAGAAACAGGGACATTGAAGCCGGACTTCTCTCTTACAAGCTTCTACTCTCAGACACAAGCTCTCAGAGCTTCACATTTCCTAAACACTTTCCTCCGCCCTCACGGCTACCCAAAGAAGGTCAAGGTAATAGCAAACCTTGCTTTCACATTTTACATATTCACTGCTCATTTCATACTACTGACTTGAGCGTCGGAGTGCCCCCGGCACCCACCACACCGGTGGGCAGTCTTCTCCCGCTCACTCTACCTTTGTTTTGCAGGATCGCTGATGCCCCCAACCTACAAATTCTGATTGTGGACCTCGGCCGAAATCCAGCACCCACAATCAGTAAAGTATAAAATATTTCCCGATGTTGAAGCACTAGCACTCGCTTATTCGGGAAATATTACAGTGATTTTAAAAATATCGTAAATGTGATTTGTGGATAGTTGGGAGACTGTTAAAGATGTTTTGAGATAAAGATATTTGTGATTATAATATTATAATTTAATATCTGGATATTTAATTACTTTACACATGTCAAATTTTGATTTGAACAAATGACAAGTTCTTAAGTTTACATATGGTAACTGTTGGTAACTGTCCGACATTAAACATGTGAGAAATGTGGGTTGCAAGGACATGGTGGAAACATGTGGGAAAAATTCGAATGAAGGCTTGTGTGGATAAATTTTAGTGTGTCTTGCATTCCTAGAGTAGTTGTGATGTAATTGCTATGACTTGTTGGTTGGTGCTTATTGGGCTAGTACACCTTATGGCAGTTGGGGTGTAACTGTCGCTACTATATATGTGGTTTGTGAAGAATATGTAAAGGTGCATGAGTGGTGATCATTGGAAGCCTTTGCATATTATGAGCACGGTTCCTTGTAATTACTTCGGAGAGTAAAGAAAATATTGGGCATGTTTTGCTCGTGAAGGTGTGTGTCTTGTATTTACTTAATGCTTGTGGGCTTGTTGTGATTGTGCGTGAACATTATTGAGTGTTATCGTCTGTGAATTACGTGTGTGCGAGGGAAAGACTGACTGAGTAGGGAGAACTCAGTGCCGCACTTGGCTAAGAAAGTGAGGAGTTAAAATTAGCCCTGTAAATGATTTTGCCAATTGTCATGCTTACATTAAATACATAATATTTAATTTTGTATTTAAATTAAATCTTTATTTATTTATAAATAAATAAAGATATCTAAATATTTTATTTATTTTATTATGATAAATTTTGATTTCGTCATTTGTTAAAGTATTAAGTTGATACTTGGCACCATGATTTGTTGACAAGTATCAAGATCTTATTAAATCCACCAAATTAGATATCTGATCAATGGTGTGGATTTAATTTGAAATACTTTAATTATGTTATTTGTTTAATAAAATTAAATACTAGATATTTGATTTTATTATTGTTTAATAAGTAAATTTTATAAAATATCTAATTTTACTTTATGTTAATCAATTGGAAAGTAAATTGTTACTTGCTATAGAAAGTCATTTGAAGGTTAAAAGAAAGGCAAAATTCCCTAGTTACTTGTTATCAAAGGTCTTGGTAACTTGTAACCCTTGGTCTTAGGTAATTTTGTGTATATAATACACAAAATGAAAAATCAAAAGATCAAGTTTACACAAGGAGAAGCTCACGCCCAAGCATATGTTGGAGGGGAAAATTATTTTCTTTGAGTTTCCTTGGTGTTAGAGATAGAGCTTGAAGATCAAATTGAAAAGGAACTTGATTCCTTTAAGTTTCTTCTTCAAAGTTCATGCCTAAGTTATTTCCTAATCCATAGGAAATTAATTTAAGCAATATAAAATTTGGTGAAACTTGTTTTCACTAGGTTAATTAATCTCTCAAACAATAAACTGGAAAATTCGTCAAGCTGATTCGGTGTGTGGATACACTTGGAGGTGTTGGGATTTATGTCACAAAGCTTCATGTATTGTAAAATGAAATTGATCATTGTAAAAATAATAAATGCATTATTCAATTTATTAAAGTTTTTTGATTTATATCGCATATTGTCCAATTGTCTTGTTTACCTTGATTACTATTGTACCTTCAGACTTAATGTATATTTGATGCACAAGAGGGTTTATGTCTGAAGTTATTAATCTAAATAGTCCGTAGAGAGCAAACAAAGAGGGTACTTTGTTTGTGGTTTATCTATAGCTGCGGTCCATTCTATACTTGTATGGCAACCTTGATCAGGGATCGTTCATGTAGTGACATGGGAATGGAGGCACCTTATATGATGAAATCATATAGGATTAGACTCAGATAAATACAAATTTCTTTTAATATCTGTTAACCGAATAAATTCATTTTATCTAATAGATGGTCATATATGGATTCAATTTTAATCTTGAGTGTACTACGAACTCCTGCATGACAGGCTATGTCCTTTGATTTACTATGATGAGGTTGTTGTTGCATTATTGGCCAATAACTATGTATTTTGGGGATATGATTTGGTGTGTACCTGAGAAAGTTTTACATAGATATGGAATTCACTCATTCTTACGAGAAGCAGAAGAATATCTTTTTTAAGAGTTGATTCGGGACTTGAACAATATGAGCGATCAACCTTTCTATTACGAATAGAAGTTTTATATTCATAATTGTTATGAATTAATTGTTCATTATAGAATCAATGGTGCTTAAAAGACAAAATATTTAGAGGGGTTTAACGGACTTTTGACCCGGATCTATTTATGAGATATTCGTGAATGGCTATATCCATATGTAATGACTATATCGATGGACACCAAAATTGTTCGGTTTATTTTATCCATTTACGGTAACAGGAGTTCAACTTCGAGTTTTTAGTGGAATAAAGCATAGTTAATAATTCGTAATATTTGATTAAAGAGTTTAATTAATATTTCGAAATTATTGGAGCTCGGAACCGTAGGTCCATTTGGTCCCCGTACGAGCTCGATTAACTGTAGCAAACCTAATATAATTAGATTGTCTAATAATATGCTCACATTATATTTATATATTATTAATGAGATTAATAATATTTATTGTCACAAATAAAAACTATATTAAATTAGTTTAACTTAATGTTTTCTAGAATTCTTTGATTATGAGGTAATCGAGTCTTGATTATGAGATAATCAAGTTAGTAATAATTATGAGATAATTACTACAACATAATTGAAGGTAATTTAATCATTATTGAGATGGTGCTTTTTATTTACCTTAAAGACAAAGCCATATGGCTTGTCATGCTCTCCAATATATTATGTCTATTAGGTGGCTTGAATACACCTAATAGTTTTGTCATTAGCTAATCCATTTTTGTGCTTTGGTATGGCCTCCACATTTATGTATTTGCCATTGAAAGAAAGTATTGGATGCTTAATGACAAAGTTCTTGTCTTTAACTTATCATTTCTTATGCTTTGGTATGCCATTCACATTTTTGTGTTGGACATTGCAAGAAAACATTAGATGCTTAATAACAATGTTAGTTTTCTTGTGTAAGAGAATATAATCTCTACAATTTCTCTCACTTATAAGGTTAACATTTTGCATTCATTCACACAAGTGTTGTGAGAAAGAATTTGAGAGAAAATAGAGAGAGATCAAACATTCAGAAGTGTTGTGAGAGTGTTTGAAATTCCAAAATCCAAACACCATTGTGATATCTTAATCCTCTAAATAGTTTTGAGTTTTGATCTTTGTGAGTGAAGCCCATACTTCGGTTTGTTGGTTTCGATTCATAGTTCGGAAGATCGAGTGGTTGATACAAGCGTTGGACACCAAATGATTGATCTCGGCTACTACACTAAATGATTGATCTCGGCTAATACTAATCGGCTACATATTAGTATTGAGTGTTACGAATTAGTGAACAAGTAACTCACATTTCTCTCTCTCTGATTCGGTGATAGCAGTCCAATAAAGATGGAGGATTGCATTTCAATTATAGAGGTAAGGGGGTTTCATCTAATTGTTTTTTTTTTTTTGGGATGAATAATTTTGTTAACGAATTTAATTTCGTTGCTTGTTATTTTAAAAGAAAAGGAGAAAAGAAAGATAAGATAAGCTTGATTTAATATTTTTTATGGACTTACAGTGGAAGAAATTTTGTAGTGATATGGCTTGTGATTCTCGGTCATGATGAAGTAGTTGCTGGTTAGTTAGATTAATGTGGATCCATGTTGCGTTTTTTGGAGATTAGATCATGTGAGGTGAGGTTGGGTTGTTGTTGTTGTAGTAGTAAATTTACGCTTGAGGAATGAAGGGGGAAGAATTCGGCCCTGGTGATACTGTATGAAGGGGCTGATTTTGTTTGGGTAATATGGAGTTGTATTGATATTTTATTTGTATTAGGAAGCTAATGACATGATCGTTGGGTTTTGTTGAAGTTGAAGACAACAAGCAATAAGCTTGCTTACATTTCCACCGAAAGTTGGCAACATGAGCTTGATGTGAAGCTGCCAACTTTCTGCCAGCAAGTGTCAAACCGTGTGACACTGTTCACACGGTTTGAGCACTATAAAAGGGAGCCAAAGATCATGTATTTATCATCCCAGAAATCCCAGAAGTGAGAATAATAGAGAATAAAGAGGGTTGAGAGGTTTTTTGTAAAGCTTGAGTTTGTAAGCTTTGTAATTATTTGTTTGTGTATAATAAAAGAAGAGTTTTCTTCTTACATCTCCTCTATTGTGTGTGTTTTATCAAGAATGTGGAAACATATGACAAAGAAAAATGGGAGGAAGCCATGCAAGATGAGATGAAATCTTTGCATAATAATCACATTTTCGAGTTGGTGAAATTGCCAAGAGGCAAAAAGGCTTTGAAGAATAAATGGGTGTACAGGGTGAAGCAACATGAGCATACTTCACAACCCCGGTACAAAGCCAAACCAGTTGTTAAGGGATTCAATCAGAGAAAAGACATTGACTTCGATGAAATATTTTCTCCAGTTGTGAAGATGTCATCCATCAGAGTGGTACTCAGCCTAGCAGCAAGCCTCGACCTGGAAGTTGAGCAGATGGATGCCAATACCGCATTTCTTCACGGAGATCTGGAAGAAGAAATTCATATGGAGCAACCAGAAGACTTTAGAGTCAGCGGGAAAGAGGACTATGTGTGCAGACTCAAGAAAAGCCTTTACGGTTTGAAACAGACACCGAGACAGTGGTACGTGAAGTTCGAGTCAGTTATGGGGGAGCATGGATACAAGAAGACTACTTCAGACCATTGTGTTTTCGTTCAAAAATTTTCTAACGATGACTTTATCATCTTACTATTATATGTAGATGATATGTTAATAGTTGGCCGGAATCAATCGAGGATTGATAATTTGAAGCTGCAACTGAGTAAGTCTTTTGAGATGAAAGACTTGTGGCCAGCTAAACATATTCTTGGCATCAGGATCGGCCGTGATCGGAAAGCCAGGAGATTATACTTGTCACATGAGGAGTACATTGAGAAGGTACTTCAGCGATTCCAGATGGACAAGGCTAAAGTGGTTAGCACTCCTCTTGCTACCCATTTTAGATTGAGTACACAACAGAGTCCCTCTACTGAGACAGAGAAGGAGGAAATGAAACAGGTTTCATACACCTCAGCAGTGGGAAGTCTTATGTATGTCATGGTGTGCACGAGGCCAGACTTAGCACACGCAGTTGGATTGGTTAGCCGGTTTATGTCAAACCCAGGAAGAGAACACTGGAATGCGATCAAATGGATCATGTGGTATCTTCGAGGCACATCCAAAATGAGGCTATATTTTGGAAGCAGCGAACCAGTGTTGATGGGCTACACCGATTCAGATATGGCAGGAGATGTGGATACCCGAAAGTCTACTTCGGGGTATCTGATTACTCTCTCAAGGGGAGCTGTGGCATGGCATTCTAGGTTGCAGAGATGTGTTGCACTTTCTACAACAGAGGCAGAATTCATTGCAGTGACAGAAGCTTGCAAGGAATGGCTGTGGATGAAGACATTCGTCCAGGAATTGGGTTTCAAGCAGGAGAAGTACATTTTGTACTGCGATAGCCAGAGTGTTATCTATCTCGGTAAAAATTCCACCTTTCATTCGAGGTCAAAACATATCGATGTGAGATATCACTAGATACAGGACATCCTGAGCTCAAGGCTGTTAGAACTCAGGAAAATTCACACCGACGACAACGGTGCCGATATGCTCACGAAAGTTTTACCAAAGGAGAAGCTTGAAATATGCCGTACCATAGCCGCGATGACAAAACTCTTCACATAGTCAGAGTAGGGAGATTCAGAGAACTACGATTGGCTTGATCCCAACTCAGGGTACGTAGGCAGTCATACAGATGCAGCCATGGGTGGATCCTTTTGAGGATCCGATTTGGATGATTGATGGTTGGCTCAGATTTTGGGAAATCTTCACCGAGTGGGAGATTTGTTGAAGTTGAAGACAGCAAGAAATAAGTTTGCTTACATTTCCACCAAAAGTTGGCAACATGAGCTTGATGTGAAGCTACCAACTTTCTGCCAGCAAGTGCCAAACTATGTGACACTGTTCACACGATTTGAGCACTATAAAAGGGAGCCAAAGATCATGTATTTATCATCCCAGAAATCCCAGAAGTGAGAATAATAGAGAGTAAAAAGGGTTGAGAGGTTTTTTGTAAAGCTTGAGTTTGTAAGCTTTGTAATTCTTTGTTTGTGTATAATAAAAGAAGAGTTTTCCTCTCACATCTCCTCTATTGTGTGTGTTTCATCACAACAGGTTTATGGGTGTAAGGTACCTCTTGAGGTCTTGAAATATTATGTTTTGAAAGTCAATCTTGTTTGGTCATTCTCTATGGCAGCAGCTGTGATAGGATTGGTTATCTTAGGACGGAAGCTGCATAAGATGAAGCAGAAGAGCAGGAGCTTACTGCTGAAGGTTACCCTTGATGATAAGGCTAGCTATTGCATTTGTTTTGTTATTTCAATTGGTAATATTGTTATATTAATTATGTTTCATGTCAGGTTACTCTAATTGGATGCCTATCGTGACTGTGTTTGTAGATTCATGGAATAGTTTTGCTTGAATTTCATATTTAAGTTTAATAACAATATAATATTTGGAATTAATGTGTGATTAGTATGTTATAAAAGTATTGATGTGTGACGTATGGGTATGTGGTTTATAAAGGTATGCATATGAACATTTGGTAGCCTAAAAGATAAGCATATAAGAAAGCATGGCTAGGATAAGTGGAAGCATATGCATATTTGTGCATTATGTTGAGTTGAAATTAAGAATGGTTTGGAATTCAAAAAGGGTTTTAAAGAAAAATTTCAAATGTTTTTAAAAGAAATATTTTTCAGAAAATATTTCTTACTATTTTGAGAAACATATCATAGTTTTATGTTTTTCGGGGCATGAGGTAAAAACTCACCCTATTATGTAACTTGACAGTTTTGAATTGACGGATGCAGAGGACATGTGCACATGTAGGGCCAGGATGGCGGCTTAGGATCGTGTACCTGGTCCCTAGTCTAGAGCTTGGGCGGTAGCATTGATCTGCACCCCCAGTTCTAGTGGTGGTTACGCCCAGTTGAGTCGTTGTCCTGGGTGTAGAGCTCTACGTTGCAGTTGAGTCGTTGTCCTAGACGTAGGGCACCACCAGCTTCAGAGATGCCCAGTTGAGTCGGTTTCATGGGCATAGAGCACACCCAGTTGAGTCGTTGTCCTGGGTGTAGAGAGATGTCCAGTTGAGTCATTGTCCTGGACATCGAGACCCGGTGATTATTCCCGGACACGTCCAGTTGAGTCGGTTTCCTGGGCATAGAGCACACCCAGTTGAGTCGTTGTCTTGGGTGTAGAGAGATGTCCAGTTGAGTCGTTGTCCTGGACATCGAGACCCGGTGATTATTCCCGGACACTTCCAGTTGAGTCGGTTGATGAGTGGTATTTATATCACTATTTCCCACTCATTTAACCTAATATTTTGTATAGTCTTTTGAGTCTTGTGAATATTTTGATGTGTTTTGTGTTATTTTGTAGATAAATAAAGTTTCATGATATTATGGAGGAGATTTGGAGCAAAACAGGAAAAATTGGCAAAAAGGGCATTTCGGTAAATTGTCCGCATCGCGACGCCCAAGTCATCAGCGTCGCGACGCCTAACTTGCACCAGAGCTGCTAACATGCGCCGGGTCAACGGATCAGAATTTGAGAAGTTTGACTTTGCTAACATGCGCCGTGCCACGTGTCACCATCACAGCTGAGATGCTAACGTGCGCCGTGCCACGTGTCATCGTCCTACGGTGCCGACACTCTCAATTGCCACGTGTGCCACGTGTCATCCATGTCATCGCCACGTCATCGGTCAATGAGTCAACTATGCCACGCGTCGTGCCACGTCATCGTCCACATCAGATGGTCAACCGAGTCAACATGCCACATCATCATCAGCCAATCACAGAGTGACACATGTCGCAATCCTATGGTGCCGAAAATTGATCTTAGCGGCCTTTCCACGTCAGGGCCACGTCATCGCCACGTCAGCACAATTATTGAGCTCTTAGCCGCCTCGCCACGTGTCGCTTTATCCTCTTATCCAAATCGCCACGTGTCAAGCCAAGAGCATGCCACGACTCACTGTTTCAGCGTAGCGACGCCAAAGGCTCCAGCGTCGCGACGCGAGAAGCTTATCTGCGCCTATAAATTCAGCTTCGAATTTCAGATTTCACACACTTCCTCTCTCTTCAATTCTTTCTAAATAGAGAGTTTCTCTCTCTAGATTCTTTAGTTTTTTAGTTTTTTTTATTTTTAGTTTTTAGTTTTGTAAATAATTTTAATTACGTTTTGTAATAATAGTAATTTAATTTTTACTTTTTACTTTTTACAGTTTTTACTATTCACCATGATAAGGTAACTTCCTCAGCTAGGGTGAAAGGTAATTCTTTTACTGTTACTATTTAGATTAATCTCCCTTAAAAATAATATATTCACTATTTAAAATATTGACTTAAAAAGGATACCGCCAAATTGGTCGGTTGGTAATTTAATTTTGGTTCCGCCTTTATGGCTGGTTGGACTTAATTTGACTTAATCAGGATACCGCCAGATTGGTCGGTTGGTAATATTATCACAAGTTTATATATTATTTTATGGGAGATATCTAAATTAGTAGTAGTAAAAGTAATTCCTTTTACCTTAGCATTTTATTTTATTTACTTTTCAGTTTTACTTATGTCTTTTACTTTTCAGTATTTTTACTTTATGTCTTTTACTTTTAAGTTGTTACTAGCCCTAGTTATGTGTTAGTTATCTGGAGTTGTGATGAATTCTAATATCATCGGTTTATAAGGGGTTATTTTATAGTTTGGGTAATTTAAAGGTACTTATTAAGTCTTAAGCTTAATGCTTCTTATTGTCTGATCACCAATAAGATTGATGTGGTAAATCTAAAATGAACTAGACATAGGGATTTTAGATTTCAGCCTTAGACTTAATAGCCCACGATCTTCCTTGAGGATAGATAACCCTTTAATAGATTTCCTTACAGGATAGGAATATACCTGTCGGGCGGGGGTAGCCATAATTGGAACTTAAACTTAATGAATCCAGATAATTTGGTTGACATAGACATATGGTTCAATGGGTTAAACTGGGTATTTGCGTCTGACCATCGACAGAGGCTTTTGCATAATTTAATGTTCCAGGTTAGTAAACTGATTTATTATACAAACATAAAATAATCACTTCATCTTTTAAAAGATATTAGAATGATTCACAACCATAGATCTTTGTGTCTTTTGTTATTTTCCTTAGTATTTTCTTTTGTCTTTTTATTTATTTATTTATTTTGTAAAACCACTTTCAACCAATCAAACAATCATTCTCTTCACCCTCAATTAAATATTTGTAAATAAATAGATTCAATAATTAATAACAACAGTAGGAATTAAGTCCTCGTGGGATCGATATTTTTATACTACTTGAACGATACGTGCGCTTGCATTATACGTGTGTGTTTACGCCGGTCAAGTTTTTGGCGCCGTTGCCGGGGACTTATTTTTCTTGAGTTATTAATTTTGAAGCTATCCAATTTACTTGTATATAATTTTCTTTATTTTATCTGTAATTTTTATTTATTTCTTTTATTTCAGGTGGTTGAAAAATGGAACACTACTGGGAGATTGAAAGATTACGAGCTTTACAAGAAGATACCCCTCACATTGAGAGCAACAGTCCGATTTTCTGAGGCCTGTTGTCCAGCCCAATAATTATTACTGGATGCCAGAATCAAGCAATACTACATTTGCTCATCAGAATGTAATGGAGAGATGTGAGATATGTGACGGTAACCACCCAAGTAATTATTGCGAGTACAACTACAATTCAGGGTGGCAGAGCTATCAAAATCATTCATGGTATGGAGAACCATCACATTTCACAGAGCCACATTTTTCATCTTATCCACCATCCATATTTGATCTTCATCAAGAACCAGAACCATCCGAGGAAGATCAATTGATTCACATGTTCAAAGAACAGGCGGCTCGATTTGATGCACAAGTTCAGAGTAATGCAGAATCCATACAGAGAATGACAGATCAGATCAGACAATTCACAGAAAACCAGAACTACATACCTCAAGAACCAGTTTCAGATGACACTGATAAAGCCTTCAATTACCAATCATTTCACAATGACACTTCAACAGAGGAGAAGGCTGAGCAGTATCAACAACCAGAGGTATCAGTTCAGAAACCCGAACTGGCAAAGTCTCGATTTGATTTCTATTATTCAGATTCTGACGAGGATGAAGCTGAAATATTTGTACCAACTGCATCAAAAATTGAGGATGGAATTATGTATCCTCAAAATGAAGATCTTGGAGATTCCATTGCATAAATGTTTGATGAAGATCTACCCGAGCCAATCAATTCACCCGAATCAGAGGATGAAGACCTAATGTCTGACTCATCTTTTCATCCTCAGGTGGAACAAGAAGCAGAGCAAATGGAGGAGCAAATGTCTGACCTTAATAAAGATCCAGACCATTCAGGAGAAACATCGATGTTTTGGGGAGTACAAATCAAAGACATCAACCAGAAGCTTGACAGAATGGAATTTTCATTCCAAGTCAAGCATCATACGAGACCTCTTGATTTTATTTCTTTCTTTACAGGAATCACTGGAACAACAAGGATTAAAAAGGTGGCACGAGCACTGAATGAGACAAAATTCTTTTTGCCACTTTACCGTTGGAAGAGACCCTTCAAAAGCAACACTCACGGGATTGTCTTTAATCAGACATCCAAAACTACATTGAAACCTCCTTAACAGATGGATTTCAGTCACGTCTGGCTGAAGACGTAAAAATTTAGCGCTAGCAGGGAGGCAACCCATGCGATTTGTAATATTTGTTTTCATATTTTGTGTGAACTTTTTAATTTTGTGTGTTTGTTTTGCAGGAAAAATAAAAACGGAATTTTTTTAGGACAAAGCAAGCCAGTGCAAGCGGGATTTTTACAAAATAAAAATTTGACAAAATCACGAAGATACAAAGTCAATCCAGAAGAGACGGCTGAGTAAGGAGTCAGCTTTTGGGACGCGTCCCTATGGATTTATCCGTCGAAAGACTTGTTTTGCCAAAAAAAAAAAATCATCAGCGTCGCGATGCTGACTCGATTCAGAGACACAAAACAGGGCGCTGGCAGCATCTCCTTTCACTCTTCATCTTCTTCATCCTCAACCACCGACCACACAGAGCTGAAACTCACTTCCACAACACCAAATCACCACCAACCGAGATCCAACCACCCTCACCAAGAACCAGCCACCATCAAACCGAGATCCAAACTGACCACAACCGCAACCTTCGCCGAGCCAAGAATAAATCGAAACCGAGCCGTGTCAAGCCACCATCACCGAGAGATCTACCGCCGAGTTCACCCACTGCAGAGCCACCACCCCGCCGAGAACCAACCAAAACCAAACAAAACCGAGACCCATTGCCGAGCTTCCACCTTCGACCAAGATTCACCCATCCGAGAGCCATCGCCGAGATCCACCCAAACAGAGATCGAACTGAGCATCGCTGGAATTGGACCACCACTGAGCCGAGCCGAAGCCTTTATCCACCACCTTGAGACATCGCCGGAATCAACCACAGCACCATAGCCAAACCAACACATAACTGTGGACAACAGGACCTGGGCGACGCCGTTTCTAGGCTCGCGGCACTAGTTGGGAAATACTAAATAACATGGAGTCGCCACCCGGTGTGAACCGGGATAAAGATTTAAGGCCGCACTCACCCCTCGCAAGGGAAGACCTCAACCCGTTGGGTTCGGAATGGTCTCTTACTTATGTCACTTGTAATGAAAGGATTTATGTAATAATTTAATCAAGCTTAAGTAACACTTATTTCCAAGAGTATCATGCTTCTAAATCCTCATATGCAAAAAAACTTATGCACACATTTCACACATATCTCACATTTAAAATTGCATGCTTAACATATATCAAAATAGCAACGAACATACAACATCATTTGCATATTACATTCAGGAAAACACAAGCACACATATTAACCATGCAAGCACACATATGGGCACTTTTCCAAGTGGTACGTGGAATTGTGTCCCAAGTACAGACCGCATTACCGTCCATTCGGAATCGGCTACGGAATTTACGTCTGGGTTTCCATCCGATATACCGCAAGAAATAATACTCAAATATTACCACGACGTAAGCATATGAATTGTAATACATTAACATATTTGTATTCATACATGTGGGGGTAGCTACTAGGAAAACTATGCATGGAATCTAATGAAAAGGACTCAGCTCAGTGGGTGCGCGTTCGCGTAGCGTTCGGGAACGCGTGCGAACGGTAAACAGAAGGTCGCGTTCGTGTAGCGTCCGAGAACGCGTTCGAACGGAACCAGACCTGATACATTATGAAACTAAGAAAGTGTGTGTGCGTTCGTGTAGCGTTCGTAAACGCGTTCGAACGGTAAACAGAAGGTTCGCGTTCGTATGGCGTTTGATAACGCGTTCGAACATAAATGAAACATGATGCTCTAGTTCGTGGGGCGTTTGTTAACGCGTTCGAACGGAAATGAAACAGAATGCTCGCGTTCGTGAACGCGTTCGAACGGAAATGAAACAGAATGCTCACGTTCGTATGGCGTTCGTGAACGCGTTCGAACAAAAGTAAGACCTTATGCATGACGAGGCAAAATACATGCGCGTTCGAGTTGCGTTCGTAAACGCGTTCGAACGGGAACAGACCAGATGCATGAAATGGGACGCAATACATAAACGACAAAATAAAAGGAGGGGGCGCGGCGAAG
The DNA here is from genome assembly GCA_019454045.1 of Zanthoxylum bungeanum. Taxonomy (NCBI): domain Eukaryota; kingdom Viridiplantae; phylum Streptophyta; class Magnoliopsida; order Sapindales; family Rutaceae; genus Zanthoxylum; species Zanthoxylum bungeanum. The sequence goes on along the minus strand of SKCR01032207.1, from coordinate 164,871 downwards.
TACTGCCGTAAAGGTGGCCTTTTGGGGCTCTTGATCTCTCAAAGAGAGGACCTTTAGACCAACATACTAAGCCCATGCGCTCGACTGAATCATGCATACATAGAATGAAAAGCAATAATATTAACATAGTGTGCCCGATTGAACGTATCTTGTATCCAACCGAACACACATCAACCGGCGCGGCGAAGCCTCGTGGTAAAGGGCTTTAGCCCCTCCCCATAGGGGATCTCACATCGCACTTACTAAGCCCATGCACTCGGTTGAACCATGCATACGAAAATAAAGACAATCATATCAAACTAAGTATGTCCGATTGAACGTATTTCGTATTCAACCGAACACACATCAATCGGTGCGGCAGAGCATCGTGGTGAAGGATTTTAACCCTCCAATTAGGGAACCTTTCATCGCACTTACTAAGCCCATGCACTCGATCGTATCATACGGGAATAAACAACATGCAGAATTTAAATGACAAGAATTAAATAGACCAAAGCAACACAAAACAAGAGAAGGTGCCGTTTACTCAAGTGGTACGTGGAGTTGTGTCCCAAGTACAGACCGCACTACCGTCCATTCGGATTCGGCTACGGAATTTACGTCTGGTTTTCCATCCTATATACCACAAGAGACAACACTCTTCCATTCATCGAATACCCACAATACACATCATACACACAACGAATGCCACAAATACAGGAAATATAATCAAAAATAAATGACCAGAAATTAAATAAGAATAAGTGTGAAAGATACCATCAGGTCTAACCTTTTAAGTTGTCTCTCGGACTCGCGTTCCACGAAGATCGGAAGGGGTAAAGCTCTGCAACTCTTCTGGTTCACCGGTTTGCTTCTTCCTTCGCTGTTCGGCCACTCGAGCTACTGTTCCGACTCCGTTTTGCTGCTGTTTCCTTATGGTTTTGCTGCCGTTCCCTCTGTGTTTTCTGCTTACTGTTGGTGGAATGTTTTGATGTTCTTTTGGTGTGGTTTTGTGTGGTTATTTCAAGGATTGTAAGTGTCGTTTATGTTACTGTTTTAAGGGATTTTAAGGACTGTTTTGGTGTGGTTTAGGCTGCTGTGTTTTGTATGATTTTCGGTGATGGTTAGGGGTTGTTTTGGTGTAATTTTCAGTGGTGTGAGGATAAGGATCAAGGGAGTGATATGCTTGTGATGTCTAGTATTTCTTACTATAATTCTTGTGTGAATTGTGTGTATGAGCTAGAGAGATTCGAGAGGAGGGATGGCTAGGTTAGGGGTTGTTTATATAGAGAAGGGCTAGGGCTTCACCTTGTCTCACAAGGAAGAGATTTGCTTCCAAATTAGGAGAGATGAGAAAGGTATACACAAGATTGAGGGGGGACAAAATATTTTAAGTTAGGAAGTTGTAATATTTAATTTGTGTTGGTTTAGGAATACAAATATTTTAGATTGGTAATTATCTTATTAGATTAGGAAGTCAAATATATGATGGGCTTTAATTGGTTAGGATTGATTTTAATTAGGTGTATCTTCTTTTTAGTTTTAGTATATAATATATTTAATTTGTCTAAGTTAGGCATAATTTTATTTTATGTTTTATTTAATTTGGTAAATGATTTAATTCTTTAATTATTTAATTTAATTAATATTTCATTTAGTTAATGTTTTAATTTAATTAATAATTATTTAATTTGGGATGTGTTTTATGGGCTTTGGGGGGCTAAATGGGCTGGGGTGCGAGGCTAGCAGCAAAACCAGAAATACCGGCTCCGTTCGAACGCCAAATAGAACGTGGCACGAACTTTCGCAATCTGCACGAGGTTCGAACGAAGTAACGAACGCAGCACCAACGAAGACAGTGAACTTGTGGAATGAACTTGATGACATACTTATTCCGAATTTCCCCTTCCGACCTCCGTTTCCCGCAATATCCTTAGCTAAAAAGGTAGTGCCTCCAATTGAGACTCATCATCGGGTTTCACATGCGAAAATGCAATGCCTACAATAACCTAATCCACCAAGCCACTGTCGTTCATCTCACTACCAAGGCTAAACCGAACCACAGCCGACCAAACTGAGCACTTCCGAGACTGAGCCGCCATCACCGGAACCGAGCACCTCCGTCACTGTCGGCCAAAATAACCCACAGTCGGAACCAAGAAGCCACAAATCGACCAAGACCGAACCAATCCTTATCCTCCATTACCAAATCTGGAATTGACGGTAAAATTGATAAAAAAAATATTTGATTTGGTAAAATTGATTTGGTAGTTTGAAAATTTGGATGATTGGTTATGTGATTTGAGTTGTGGAAGTGTTGATTGATTATTTTGATTCGTAGTCGTGGGGGCGAAGAGTTGAATTGGGGTGTTTGTGGCCTTTGAGATAGATTTAGGTTGTGTTGGATAATCAAAAATTCAGAGGAGATTCTGCCAAAATTTTTAAAAAAGTGGCCGAATAGCGATTGTGGTAAGAACCGTAATTTGGGCATAAATCTTAATCGGTAATTTTTCCTGCAAAATTTCAGCTAACCAGTTACGACCTTCTAAACTCTTCTTCTACTGTTTAAGACATTGGGGACAATGTCTCATTTAGGTTTGGGGGAGGGAATTAGTTGATTAGTACCTTGTTTTTAGTTTATATGTTGTTTTTATTTTTAGTCCAAATTTTTTCGAAAAATACAAAAAAATTGGAAAATTTTCAAAAATTACAAAAATATTTTATGTTTTTTTGTGTTTTTATTTTCACTAAAAATGTGAAATTGGTAAGAGATAGCCGAGTAAGGAATTTCCACTCCTGAGACGTATCTCAAACAATTTTTGAAACAAGTTAATTTTTGTTTATTTCATTTTGAATTATTTAATTTGTGAATTCTCCTTAACACTGACTAAAATGGATCTTCATATTCTCAGTTGACAGGTATTATCAACATACATGGAAACATACGGACATGAGCTGTAATTGAATAGTTTGTAATCTTCAGTGCTCTAGTTTAATTAGAGGAAGCATCTTAAAAAGTGATGGAGTAAAAAAAAAAAAAAATAAAAAAAATCTGAGATCCGAGTTATTAAGTTTGTAGGGTGTTTTAACACCTAGTGCCCTAAAACCAACTGGTTTGGAGTCACTGGCCCAAAGCTCGTTACATGGATCAAAGATGCTGCAAAAATATATATATCTGAAGTCTGAGTAATTAAGTCTGTAGGGGTGTCTTAACACCTGGTGCTCTAAAGCCAACTGGTTTGGGAGCCACCGACCTAACACTCGTTACATAGATGGAAGATATTGTATATAAATAAAAATAGAGAAAAATCAAAGAAAAAATCAGAAAAATGAGAAAAACTTATTCCATTACTACAACAAGGTGTGAAATTTGATAGAACTTTAGGATAAAAATATTACTCTCTTATCAACTGCACTTATGACTGTTGTGGGCAAAAATGAGTTGTTTAATATTATGTTGGCTGTGTTTATGAAGAATGGTAAAAATAATCGGAGAATTTACTTATTCAGTAATTTAGAATAAAACAAAACAATTAGTAACTTGGAGTAGAAGTTTCACCCGATTAGTCACTAACATCTTTATTCTCTTTTCGCTTGTCTTTTTGCTTTTGTGTGCATTAGTTTTAACTAACTTTTTACTTTTGTAAAAATGTTTGTGGGTATCATTGCTGTAAACCCTCACGAGACTACAACTCGTCCACTAGGGACACCTAGGGGTTTAAAAGGCTTGTTGCATATGCTAAATGCAACCGTGATCCCTACGAAAGTGGCTTAGTTAATTTATTTATGTTATTTTATTCTATGTTTTGCTCGAGGACTAGCAAAATGTTAGGTTTGGGGGTGTGATGAGTGGTATTTATATCACTATTTCCCACTCATTTAACCTAATATTTTGTATAGTCTCTTGAGTCTTGTGAATATTTTGATGTGTTTTGTGTTATTTTGTAGATAAATAAAGTTTCAGGACATTCTGGAGGTGATTTGGAGCAAAACAGGAAAAATTGGCAAAAAAGGCATTTCGGTAAATTGTCCGCGTCGCGACACCTAACTTGCACCAGATCTTCTAACATGCGCCGGGTCAACGGATAAGAATTTGAGAAGTTTGACTTTGCTAACATGCGCCATGCCACGTGTCACCATCACAACTGAGATGCTAACGTGCGTCGTGCCACGTGTCATCATCCTATGGTGCCGACACTCTCAATTGCCACGTGTGCCACGTGTCATCCATGTCATCGCCACATCATCGGTCAACGAGTCAACTATGCCACGCGTCGTGCCACGTCATCGTCCACATCAGATGGTCAACCGAGTCAACATGCCACGTCATCATCAGCCAATCACAGAGTGACACGTGTCGCAATCCTATGGTGCCGACAATTGATCTCAGCCGCCTTGCCACATCAGCGCCACGTCATCACCACATTAGCACAATAATTGAGCTCTTAGCCGCCTCGCCACATGGCGACTTATCCTCTTATCCGAATCGCCACGTGTCAAGCCAAGAGCATGCCACGACTCACTGTTTCAGCGTAGCGACGCCAAAGGCTCCAGCGTCGCGCCGCCATAAGCTTATTTGCGCCTATAAATTCAGCTTCGAATTTCAGATTTCAACACACCTTCCTCTCTCTTCAATTCTTTCTAAATAGAGAGTTTCTCTCTCTAGATTCTTTAGTTTTTTAGTTTTTAGTTTTGTAAATAATTTTAATTACGTTTTGTAATAATAGTAATTTAATTTTTACTTTTTACAGTTTTTACTATTCACCATGATAAGGTAACTTCCTCAGCTAGGGTGAAAGGTAATTCTTTTACTGTTACTATTTAGATTAATCTCCCTAAAAATAATATATTCACTATTTAAAATACTGACTTAAAAAGGATACCGCCAGATTGGTCGGTTGGTAATTTAATTTTGGTTCCGCTTTTATGGCTGGTTGGACTTAATTTGACTTAATCAGGATACCGCCAGATGGTCGGTTGATAATATTATCACAAGTTTATATATTATTTTATAGGAGATATCTAAATTAGTAGTAGTGAAAGTAATTCCTTTTACCTTAGCATTTTATTTTATTTTACTTTTCAGTTTTACTTTATGTCTTTTACTTTTCAGTATTTTAACTTTATGTCTTTTACTTTTAAGTTGTTACTAGCCCTAGTTATGTGTTAGTTATCTGGAGTTGTGATGAATTCTAATATCACCGGTTTATAAGGGGTTATTTTATAGTTTAGGTAATTTAAAGGTACTTATTAAGTTTTAAGCTTAATGTTTCTTGTTGTCTGATCACCAATAAGATTGATGTGGTAAATCTAAAATGAACTAGACATAGGGATTTTAGATTTCAGCCTTAGACTTAATAGCCCACGATCTTCCTTGAGGATAGATAACCCTTTAATAGATTTCCTTACAGGATAGGAATATACATGTCGGAAGGGGGTAGCCATAATTGGAACTTAAACTTAATGAATCCAGATAATTTGGTTGACATAGACATATGGTTCAATTGGGTTAAACTGGGTATTTGCGTCTGACCATCGACAGAGGCTTTTGCATAATTTAGTGTTCCAGGTTAGTAAACTGATTTATTATACAACATAAAATAATCACTTCATCTTTTAAAAGATATTAGAAGGATTCACAACCATAGATCTTTGTGTCTTTTGTTATTTTCCTTAGTATTTTCTTTTATCTTTTTATTTATTTATTTATTTTGTAAGACCACTTTCAACCAATCAAACAATCATTCTCTTCACCCTCAATTAGATATTTGTAAATAAATAGATTCAATAATTAATAACAACAGTAGGAATTAAGTCATCGTGGGATCGATATTTTTATACTACTTGAACGATACGTGCGCTTGCGTTATACGTGTGTGTTTACGCCGGTCATCGGTTTCCTAGACGTATAGCAGTTTTCAGTTTTCAGTTTTCAGTTTTCAGATTTCGACTTTTCAGTACAAGATTTCAGAAACGAAATTTAGAAACAGTTTTTCAGTTTTCAGTTATAACTTTCAGAAAGAGCTTTTAGAAAAATGAAGTTTCCAAAGTCAGATTTTAGTAAATAGTTTTCAGAAACTAGATTTTAGAAATAGTTTCCAGAAACCAGAAATTTAAAGTATGTTTTCAGAAATACAAGTTTTATAAATAGGTTTTCAAAAAAAAAAAGAGTTTTCAGAATAAGTTTTCAAGAAAAGTGCTTTCTAAAAGCATAACATATTATAGTAGAATATAGTTATAAATTATGCATATCAATCATACATCTTAATGATCATCTGAGATGCATATAACTGTTATTAATGCATGATAGCATGGTTACATCTACATAGATAAATGACTGATGTTCGTATGTATTGTATGCTTTCGTAGAATGAATGTTTTATAAAACACTAATGCATGCTGACTTGATTCTATATACATGTATATGTAGTTGATAACAATATGTAAATAGAAATAATACTTTATGATTCTGATTTGAAGATATTTCAATGAGATAAAAAAAAAGATAATTATAATAGATGTCGAACTAGATTAGCAAAGAATAAGTAGTTTTTGAGTTTTGCAGATTGGTGACCAGATCGGTCAACCACAAGAGTTGGAGCTTGAGGAGCCGGATAACAGCACTGCAGTTAGTCAGTCAGTCACCAAGTCTTGGGGGGATTTAAGTATAGTTGTACAGTAGAATTGAGTTGTATAAGTTTAGTTATAAAAGTTTTTGTTTATATGCATTTTCGGGCATGGAGCCCAGTTGTATTATATCTTTACATTATTTTAGTGTTATGTTTTGTGATTGGGCCCAATGGGTTGTTTAGAGGTGCTGGATTTTGATCCAGGTTGCATGACTTTTAGCAGAGGTCATGCAGAAATTTCGTCAGAGGCAGAGGCTTATGGAGGCAGGATTAGCCTGTCTCTTGCCGGTAGCATCCTGGTTTAGGCGGGATGTTAAAACAGATTATAAAGATGGATGCAGATGGACTTTATGTCCATTGGGTTCTTAATCTTACCTAACTTGTGAATCCTTTCTCCGATATAAGATGACCAAATCGTCATTTGCTTGTCAAAGGTTATAAGCCAATGAAATCCTTGAATTGATCCACATAGAAGTATGTGGGTCATTTTATGAAATGATTGATAAAATTTCTCATACTTCATAATCTATACCAATGATGGATCACTATAAGGTTATTTATATTTATCGAAGTACAAAATCGAATCACTTGATATGCTCATTTGATTTCAGAGCAGAAGTACAGAAACAAACGGTAAAGAATATAAAACATTACGAACTAAAATGGATGGATTATATTTGAGTACTTAATTTCTAGTTTTTTTATGATTAACGGTATATCTTCTCAAACTCAATCTTTCTTGTACCCTTGTACCCATTAAAATAATGATGTATCGAAAAAGGGAAATCATACTTTACTTGATATGGTATTATTTATGATAAATTTCGTGAACTTACTAACATATATTTTTTAAGATATACCATATATACCACAATAAATATTTTGAATAGGACTCCAACCAAATTAGTTCCCAGAACTTCATATTAGAAATTGTATGGGAAACGTCCAAAGCTTCAATCAGTTGAAGTCTTGGAAATGTCTAGGTTTTATTAAAATTATTTAACCGGATGAGCTAGATGCAAACCTAGAAAGCTTGATATTGATCAAATGTCAGGTGGATGAGCCTATTGATATTGATGAATCTGTTCATATTAATCAACTTGTTTGATATGATATTCAACCTTTTGTAGACCAAACTCTTCGTAGATCTTCTACGATAAGACACCTTCTGCAAAAATACTTATTTCCATCTAAATAATGATTTTGAATCATTTATGATAGAAAACGTGATGCAGAATGATGATCATTGAACCTACGATGAAACGATATTAGATATCAAATTCTAGAAGGTGGTTTGGAATCATGAAATCCAGAATAAACTAATTAGGTGTGGTCACCAGTTGATTTATTTTATTATTGTAATTTTTGATTTGGCCATTTGTTAAGTATTCAAAATTTGCCATTTATTAAAGTATTAAGTTAACATTTCACACCATGATTTGTTGATAAGAGTCAAGATCTTATTGAATCTATCAAATTATATATTTGATCAATGGTGTGGATTTACGTGAAATACTTTAATTATATTATTTGTTTAATAAAATTAAATTTTTGATTTTTGATTTTATTATTATTTAATATTAAGTCAATTTTATAAAATATCTAATTTCATTTTATGTTAATCAATTGGCAAGTCATTTGAAGGTTAAAATAAATGAAAAATTTCATGGTTACTTGTTATCAAAGGTCTTGGTGGTTGTCTCTAAGGGACGTGGGTTGATGGTGTAAGACTCATGATCTCATCTTGAGGTCTTGAGTTCAAATTCAGGGAGTACGTTTCTTGTAAGAGTCTGGGACAGCCGAGGGTTTTACCTGCTCTGCTTAAGCCCGTAATGGGTGGTTTGGCAATGAGATTTCCAAACGATTTCAAATAAAAAAAGGTCTTGGTAACTTGTAACCCTTGGTTGGAGGGGAAAATTATTTTCTTTAAGTTTCAATAGTGTTAGAGATAGAGTTTGAAGATCAAATTGAAAAGGAATTTGATTGCTTTAAGTTTCTTATTTTAAGTTCATGCCTAAGTTATTTCCTAATCCATAAAAATTAATTTAAGCAATATAAAGTTTGGTGAAACTTATTTTAACAAGCTTAATTAATCTTTCAAATAATAAACTGTAAAATTGGTCAAGCTGATTTGGTGTGTGGGTATGCTTGGAGGCAATTGGAGATGGTTTACTTTCCGGATTAAGCTCACGGAAGGTATACATGCTATACTCCACTTTATTTACATATATTTATAAGTTTGTTTTAATTGGTCAAAAGGAAAATTTTTTAAAACTCATAAAGATTGGGTATGATCCTCCGTAGTTTTTTTCCACACAATTCGTTCGATGACTGTAGCGACTGGAAGGGAAAATTGTTTCCCTGCTTTCAATAACCAGCATCATAATGTCAAAATTAATTATGGATCAATGATTTAAAGTAATTTTGAGCCGAAACACAAAGTTTTTTATCCCGATCAAATACAAAAAAATATATATATATATATATATTATCTCATCGTTATTATTTTCATAATAAATCTTAATTAATACTCATGGCAATAAAAATGACTCTCTATCAATGCATTATCCTAAATAAATAAAAATAAATGAATTATCTCAATGCATATATATTCAACTTCTATCAAATACATATCCTCCCTAAGCAAACCATGCCCATCAATTATTAATCATATTGAAACATATACACTATTTTAATTTTTTAAGGTGAACATTCATTGTAGACATTGGGATAATTTATTTATTTTTAAATCATATTAAGACGGTTATTGTTAAGATTGCAATATCATTAACTTAGATGATACATGTATTTAGTAAGGAATTAGAATTAATGAATAAAGAGATTACTTTAAGTCCATTATTCTTTATTGGGATATCATAATGATAAAATGTAATGAGGAAAAAAATTAGAAATTAAACTTTTTTGGAGATGAGAAATAGAAATTAAAAAGAGAAGAATTATATATAAGAATGATTTGGTTAAATATTATAAACGAAAAATTCTTAATTATGATAGTATTAAAAATATTAATAATTGATATTTAAATCATAAAAAATTAATAATATGCATTCAGGAATGTAGTATGCGATGAGATATAAAAAGTAATTATGTGATATATTATTTATAAGTTGTTTTTAAAAAGTAAACTCCTAGATACTTTTAAAACTACTATCAAATAAATTAAAAATATGTAATAATATATATTTTTTAAATTTTAAATTTTTTAAGGATATTAATAATAATTTTTACAAAACTGAGGAGGGGCTCCCTCTTGAGCCTATGCTAGGTCATCAGTGATGACAATTTATCTCAATCAATTTATCTCACAAACCCTTAATTTTTAATTAACCTCATTTATTTTCAGAATTATTCTATTAAAAAAACTTTTGATATATATATTTTATTTTCTTTCTCATCGGTTTTCCCTCTCTCTCAAGGTCTTGCACTGGAATTTATGCACTCACGAGTATTTTCACAATCATCTTTGACCATAATAATTAAGCTCAAATTAACAATGGATGCATCATTTATAATAATGGTCGGCTAAGTAGCAATGCTACGAGCCTACCACCTCACCAAACCTCAACCAACCTAAGCCAAAATAGTAAGTTGATGATCAAATTTAATAAACCGCAGAAGCAGTTAGAGAAAAGAATCGCAATTCCGTCTAGATCAAATCTCATCTTATTTTATTTTGATTATTATTCGAGATGAAGAAACTATCATGAATTTCGATTGATATTTTAAATTGAGATTAAAAAAATATCTCAAATTCCGATTGTTTACATCAACTTAAATTCCAAACAAAATTTATATTCGAAACGAAAAATCACCTCAAATCTATCAATCGCTATCGAAATTAGAAAATTTCTGTTAATCCTAAATGTTGTGTTTTGGTTTAAGGGTGGCTCCTAAGGCAGGTCTTTACCCTTCAATAATAGAATCTAACTCTTTAAATGTGATGGGACTTATCAATGGGAAATACCTTTTTTTGGGATAAATTTTAGAGATTCAAGATTGGTTGAGATTTTGCATGTTCCTACTTTCTAGGCGCGCTAATAATGCCGCTCATGTTTTAGCAAACTTGGTCGAGTGGTAATTGATGAAGGAACTCATGTTTTAGTCAATGGCTGAGTTATTTGGGGCCCAATAAAGTAATTTTTATAATTATATATATATCTAAATAATTAAACAATACTCATAAATATATTATTTATTAATTTTTTGAATTGTATTTTTAATATAATATGTAGGCTCTAGCTCAAATTAATTAAAAAATTCCAATACACTTTTGCATCAATCTTATTTCTTAAACATATCTAAAATAATTATATTTAATTTATATGTGTATAGATAATTGACTATTTTTTATTTTCCACTCATTTATGAGTTTTTCCATTTGTAAAGGCAGTGGCGGAGCCACTTGGTCCCCAGTGGGGTTATTTTTTTATTTTATAAATATATATATATATATATATATATATATATATTATATTAGAAAATCTAAATAATTAAATAATACCCATAAATACATTATTTATTAATTTTTTGAGTTGTATTTTTTTAATATAATATGTAGGCTCAAGCCCAAATTAGTTAAAATTTTTTTTAATACATTTGTGCATCAATCTTATTTCTTAAACATATCAAAAATAATTATATTTAATTTGTATGTGTATAGATAATAGACCATTTTTCATTGTAAATCCACTCATTTATGTGTTTTTCCATTTGTAAAAGAATAGAGATTCCATTACATTTAAATAAAAATAAAAATAACTATATTTATACTTAAGTTTGGTTATTGATCTTCTAATTTATTGATATATTTGTAGTGATTTTTTTACTAAACCATATCGTGTATAGTTGTTATGTGTAAAATATTCACATATTAATATAAATATAATTATTTTGTATATATTTAGTTATTCAAAGCACAAATATTATGTTTTAGCACTAGGTTTTTAATAATTTAATTAAAAAAGTGGTTAAATTTAAAATAAATTAGCGGAAATTTAGTATATAATATACTACATAAACTTAAAATACATAATTTTTAAAATAAATTTTTACTTAAATTTTTAGGGTAAATTGGTATTTTTAGAAATTATGGATGAAAATATATTTCTGAAAATTTTGGGTTAATTTATAAGTTTAAAAACTATGGGCTATTTCATAATTTTCAAAAGTATAGGGATCATCTTGTAATTTCAAAAAATATGTATGAATTCGTTATATATTATTTTGGTAAGGAAAAAATTTCGCCCACACTAACTGAAATTTCTGGATACGCCACAATAAAGGAATATGGATTCCATTACATTTAAATAAAAATAACTATATTTATACTTAGGTTTGGTTATTGATCTTCTAATTTATTGATATATTTGTAGTGATTCTTTTACTAAACAACATCGTGTATAGTTATTATGTGTAAAATATTCACATATTAATATTAATATAATTATTTTGTATATTTTTTTATTTATTTTTTATTTATAGTTGTTCAAAGTACAAATATTGCGTTTTAGCACTAGCTTTTAATAATTTAATTAAAAAGTGATTAAATTTACAATAAATTAGCGGAAATTTAATATATAATATACTACATAAACTTAAAATACATAATTTTAAATATAAATTTTTACTTAATTTTTAGGGTAAATTGGTATTTTTAGAAATTATGGACAAAAATATAATTCTGAAAATTTTGGGTAATTTATAAGTCTAGAAATTATGGCTATTTCATAATTTTCAAAAGTATAAGGATCATCTTGTATTTTCAAAAAATATGTATGAATTCATTATATATTATTTTAGTAAGAAAAAATTTAGCCCTACGGACTGAAATTTCTGTATACGCCACTGGATTTAGTAAATCAATTACGATAAATTATGTTATTAAATAATATCACGATTAAACGAATATTCGTATTCGATTCGTTTAATAAACGAATCAAATACGAATTTATCATATTTTGATTCGATTCGTTTAAGATTCGATATAAATTCGATTCGCTATTTCGTTTTGTCATCCCTACTTACACTTGGGTCATTTTGTGTCTTGGATGGAAGATTATACTCTGCTTTATATAATTCTTTGCTCCTTGAATGAATTCAATTATAAAATAATAATAATAATAATAATAATAATAATAATAATAATAATAATAATAATAATTTATATTGATATAGTTGTGATAATTAGAAAAAAAATATAATTTAAAAAATTTGAATAAATGTTAATGTTGGCGGTATTTTCAGGCCCTGTGATATTTAAGCAGTACGCAGGGGTAAAAAGATAATTCCATTCTTGGTCAAGATCATTAATGCCGACCCGACCACTAAACGCCAACAGTAAGGGGCCGAGCACTTATGATCGGTAACTGACCACTTAAACCTGGATGGTCGGGCATTATCAGATCGATAGCAGCATTCTCAGTCCAAATGACCATTGTAACCAACCTCATGAAGACCGAGAATATGGCGAGATATGCTCCTGAAGATAAGACATCCTATTTTTACGGATAAGATGATAAGTTATCATACTTTCATAGGGTAAATTAATAAGTCAGTATCCTAATAGGATAAAGGAAGTGAATGTAGTTTCGACTAGGAATTCTTATGGGAAAATGAAATTGTTTCTTTACTAGTATAAATAGGAGGGGAAAACGTGCTTGTAAGGTAGAGTTGAGAAGAGAACGAGAGAGAATTATACTTGTAAACATAAAACAAATCAGAGAAATATATTTCGGTAATAAAATATCGTCGTTCTGTGCCCGTGGATGTAGGTTGGATCTGATTCGCCGAACCACGTTAAATCTCTTTGTTGATTGGTGTATTTATCTATCTTCTGCCAAATTTGCTTTTGGTTTCCCATAAACAAAATAAATTCACAGTTGCAGGAGGATTGTCTCGGGAGTAAAAAATCCTTATTGCCCCTGAGACCAAAATCAGCCGTCAACAGTTGGCGCCGTCTGTGGGGAGTCCAACAAAAAGCAGCTCGCGTAGTAAGACGATGGCAGAAGGTGGAAATCACCGGTCGTCAGGGAGTTTAACAGCGGATTGGATGGAGAAGATGGAGGAAAATATGAGGAAAGATAGGGAGGAAAATCAAATCCTTCCGAAATCCATGATGGACAGACTGGAGAGGATGGAAGAAACGAATAATGAGAGACTGGAAGCCGGAACCAGTCAGAGGAGAGGCCAAATAGCGGAAGGAAAAAGGGTTGCAGATGAGAGCGAAGACAATGAACCTAGGAGGAAGGGTCCATGCGGGATGAGGTCCGTAGTGGTAGAAAAAGATTTACAAACGGAGGATACGTGGGAAGAAGAATAGGGGAGACAGTCGCCAGATTCTTCCTATAATAGCCCCCGCGACACCAGAATGGGAGACATGAAGTATGGTGAAACTGGACGGGAAATCTCAACTCATGAGGAACGCCGCACCTGGGGTGACAGGCGCAAAGAAGGCCGCGGGAGGCGGCACGGTAACACAGATGGCAATATAAAATCTTGGTTAAGAAAAGAAATGGCCAAGTGGGGAGTGAACCCCAAAACTGATATGGGAGACACTCGGGACGACGAGGCTGAATCCCCTCTCACTGAAGAAATAAGGTCGGTAAAGTTGCCAAGACGATTCAACATGTCGTCCATGACGCCCTACAAAGGCCATACTGATCCAAAATCCCATATTGAGAGTTTTGTCCTATTGATGGAGGTCCAATGAGTGGTAGAGGATTCCGTTTGTAAAGTATTCCCCCTAAAATTGGGTGGATCTGCCATTCTGTGGTTCAGAAGTCTAGCCCCAGGGAGCATCGGAAGCTTCGCGCAACTCATGAATTCATTTGTTCGGCACTTCAAATGGGTCTGCGTCCCAAAGAAAACAATTGGGGAATTAAGGCTCATGAAACAGGGGGACGATGAGCCCCTGAAGGCTTTCATTGAGTGGTACCATAGCATGGTGCTCGAGGTCGATGGATATGAGTCGCTCGAGGCCTTGGAAAGCTTGAAGGGAGCTTTAAAGATCAGAAAGTTGTGGACCCACTTGAGGATCCAAGATACACCAGATTATGCCACCGCTCTGAAAATAGCCCGGAAGTTCGTTTTGTTGGAAAACGATGAGAAATCTCCCGGAGGGGGACAACTATCAGAGAGAGGACGGTGAGGGCAGAAGCTCCTCGCAGGCCAAACATGGAGTTCAAAAACCCACCCCCGAGGCTAAGGGAATTCAAGCCAATACCTCGAGATGACCCGAAAAAGAGAATCTCGGTCCAGGTGAACCATGTGGCCCGGGAAGAGGCATACATTCCTCTGAATAAACCGCCGGGGCAAATCATCATGGAAATCCAGGGAAATGGCTTCTTGATAGAGCCTGACGTCAGAAGATTCCCACCGGACAGGAGGAATAAAAAATCCTATTGCATGCATCATAATTTGAGGGGACATACGAAGGATGGATGCAAAGACTTGCGGGAGCAAATGGAAGACCTGGTGTGGAATGGATACTTGAATAATTATATTGACCATGAAGTTATGGCGGCCAGGCAGAGAGCACATTGCCGACAGGTAAATATCATTGCAGGGGGGAAGACACTGGTCGGGGACTCTAACCGGTCAAGGAAAAACTATAGT
The DNA here is from genome assembly GCA_019454045.1 of Zanthoxylum bungeanum. Lineage (NCBI taxonomy): Eukaryota > Viridiplantae > Streptophyta > Magnoliopsida > Sapindales > Rutaceae > Zanthoxylum > Zanthoxylum bungeanum. Next base: position 149,629 of record SKCR01032207.1, on the reverse strand, counting down.
CAGACTCAGGGGCCGGAGGTGTTCGAAACAGAGAGGTCCTCGGGAATACAAGGTGATCGGTCAGTACCAGTAATGTTCACGGATGAGGATGCTCGAGGGGTGAGTTTCCCCCACGATGATGCGTTAATAATTAAGGCAACAATCAGCGGTTCAGAGGTAGACATAATCCTAGTGGATCCCGGGAGTGCAGTGGATATAATCTCCAAGGATGCTTTGGACGACCTTGGAGTGGAGTATGCGGCTTTAACCGACGATCAGACTCCCATATACGACTTCGGGGGCTTGACGGTCGTTCCATTAGGAAGGATACAATTGGCAATGACGATCGGAACCCGTCCCCAGACTCGGACGGTTATGATGAATTTCACGGTGGTGGATTGCATGAGCAATTACCAGGTCATTGTTGGTCAACCTTTCATGATGAAGACAAAGGATGCAATGTCTTGCTATTACTTAAAGTTAAAGTTCCCCACCCGGGATAGGATTGGAATCGTGTGTGGAAGTCAGAATGTGGCTCAGAGCTATTTTGCCACCCTCTCAAGGGAAACCCTATGCATTGAAGTGGGTACTCGGAAAAGGCAAGTGAATGAAGACGGGGAAGAAGCAAGTAAAGATCCGGGTCATCGGCCAAAGAAAGTTGCCCGGATAAGGGCAGTCGAAGAATTAGAGGTGTTGGAACTTTTCGGACCTAGGAAGAATGTAAAAATAGGGGGAGACTTAGACGAGGTCCTAAAACAGAACCTGCTGAAGTGTCTAAATGAGTACCCATACATCTTTGCATGGGGGCACGACGATATGCCCGGGATTAATCCGAAGTTCATCAATCACCGCTTGGCAGTAAACCCATCACACAAACCGGTCAAGTAAAAAAGAAAAACTTTTAACCAGGAACGGTGTAGGGCAATGGCTGCCGAGGTAGAAAAACTGTTGAAAGATGGTTTCATCAGAGAAGTGAAATACCCGGAGTGGGTATCGAACGTGGTATTAGTGAAGAAATCCAATGGAAAGTGGAGGATGTGCGTGGATTTCACCGACCTCAACAAAGCATACCTGAAAGACAGCTTCCCACTACCAAAGGTAGATCAGTTGGTGGATTCGACGGCCTGCCAGGGACTCATAAGCTTTATGGATGCTTTTTCGGGATATAACCAGGTCAAGATGCATACTGAGGACGAGGAGAAGATGTTTTGTTACCGATCAGGGGCTGTACTGTTATAAGGTAATGCTCTTCGGATTGAAAAATGCTGGGGTAACCTTTCAGAGGTTGGTGAACAAGATTTTTAAGTCACTTATCGGCACATCAATGCTGGTATATGTTGATGATATGATAACAATGTCTAAAGAGCCAGGTTGTCACATGGCCGATCTGAAGAAAACCTTTGAATTTCTAAGGAAGCATAATTTAAAGCTCAACCCCGAGAAGTGTACTTTCGGAGTGGCTTCGGGAACGTTTTTGGGCTATATGGTGAGCTCCCGAGGCATAGAAGCAAATCCGTAGAAAATTCAAGCCGTTCTGGACTTAAAAATCTCACTGGACGATAAAGAAGTGCAAAACATGACCGATATGGTGGCCGCGCTCAATCGATTTATTTCCCGAGCAACCGACAAGTGCCACCCCTTCTTCAAAGTCATCAAGAAGGCAAAAAAGGAAGTCAACTGGGCGCCAGAATGCGAGGAGGCCTTCCTACAGTTAAAACAATACCTGACGCAGCCCCCACTTCTAGCAAAGCCGTCCCCAGGTGAGACCTTATACTTATATTTAGTTGTTTCGGAGCATGCAGTAAGTTCAGTATTAGTGCAAGAGGCCGATAAAGTTCAGAGGCCGATAAGTTCAGAGCCAGTGTATTATGTTAGTAAAGCTTTATTAGATGCTGAGACCAGATATCCAGCACATGAGCTGGTCGCCTTATCATTAATCACTGCGGCCCGGAAATTACGACCTTACTTCCAAGCCCATCCTATTGGGGTTTACATCGATTATCCTCTGAGGCAGATTCTGCAGAAACCAGAGGTCTCGAAAGGTTAATGAAATGGTCGGTAGAGTTGAGTGAACACGGCATTTCTTACCTCCCAATGGCAGCGGTAAAAGGGCAGGCTCTGGCAGACTTAGTTGCTGAATTCACAGAACCCCAGATTTTGACCGTTGGGGAAGACAAATGGGAGATGTCAGTAGACGGATCTGCCAGCTCACAAGGTAATGAGGCCGAAATCGTATTGAAAAACGATAAAGGTGAAGAAGTGATGTTCGCCTTGAAATTCGCCTTTGAGGCCACAAACAATGAGGCAGAGTATGAGGAAATTTTAGCCGGTTTAAGGTTATGCATGGTGATGGGCGTCCACGACGTAGTTGTAAGAAGCGACTCCCAGCTGGCTATTCAGCAGCTGAAGGGAGAATTCCAAGCCAGGGAGCCGAGTATGATAGCCTATTTGGCTGAGGTAAAAAGGTTGGTGGGAAAAATGGGGAACGTGCATTTTGAGCAAGTCGGTTGGGAAAATAACTGTGAGGCAGACTCTTTGGCGCGGCTCGCATCTTCGATAAGGGCGAAAAATCCCAAGATAGTCCCTCTAATATGCCTCCGAGAAAAAAACGTGGGAGAGCTCGAGGTAGAAGTATTGGATAGGGAAAGCGAATCTTCATGGATGTAACCAATTAAGAGATATTTGGAAACTGATGAGACACCCGAAAATAAGAAAGAAGCCAGAAAATTGAAATTTAAAAGCATCAAATTTTCCCTGATCGAAGGGGTGTTATACCGAAGGGGCTATACGGTACCCCTTCTGAGATGTTTAGCAGAAGAGGAGGCTGAATATGTGCTCAGGGAAATTCATGCGGGAATCTGCGGGAGTCACGCCGGAGGACAATCAATTGCCTTTAAAGCTTTAAGGCAAGGGTTCTACTGGCCGACCATGCATCACGACGGTATGAGGGTGGCCCGGAAATATTAAGGATGCCAGAAGAATGCCAATATTCACCACCAGCCCGCAGAACAGTTGACCACCCTGTCCAACCCTTGGCCGTTCGCCCAGTGGGGGCTGGATATCATCGGACCGATGCCGAATGGGCGAGGGCAAGCGAAATACGCCATTGTTGCCATAGATTATTTCACCAAATGGGTGGAAGCCGAACCCCTATCCACAATCACAGAGAAGAAAGCTACGGAGTTCTTGAAGAAGAATATTATCTGCAGGTTCGGAATTCCTCGGGCCGTCATCACCGATAACGGAAAACAGTTTGATAGCAAAGGCTTTAGGAAGCTCTGTGAAGACCTCCAGATCGCCTTAAGATTCGCCTCACCTGCCCATCCCAAGTCTAACGGGCAGATGGGTGCGACAAACAAGACCATTAAAGCCAATTTTAAAGCTCGGCTCGGAGCCTGCAAGAGCTTATGGGTCGAGGAGTTACCGGAAGTGTTGTGGGCGCACAGGACGACCTGTAAGGATTCCATAGGGAAACTCCATTTTCCTTAGCATACGGATGCGAAGCGGTTATTCCAGCAGAGATCGGAATGACTACCCACAGGTTCCGGCATTTCAAGGACGGACAAAATGAAGAACTCATCAAAAGTCATCTCGACCTGATCGAAGAAAATAGAGAAAAGTCGGCCATGAAGGCGGCAATCTATCAGCAAAGAATGACCCGTTTCTACAACAAAAAAGTTTGGACCCGTATCTTTCTTCCAGGTGACTTGGTATTGAGAAAGGTCACCTTGAACACTCGAAGGCCGGAGGAAGGTTCGCTAGGTGCCAAGTGGGAAGGGCCCTATAAAATTATAGAGGTGGTAAGGCCGGGTGTCTATATTTTGGAAAAGCTGGACGGCACACGGTTAAGGAAGCCTTGGAACGCCGAGATGTTGAGAAAATACTTCCAGTAGGTTTTTCTTTATTTCTTTTTTGACAACCGAACATGGGTTAGAGCTCAAATAAAGCCTCTCTCGAAATGTCCCGCAGAGAGTTGTAGAAAGGGCAGTAGGTCCCCGAATATAAATAAAATTCTCTTTTTTCAATTAAGAAAATCTTCACTCGCTTCTTCAATTAGATTTGAATGCCGTATTCAATATTTCGGGGACATACTCGACGCGAATGGATGATCTGGGAGAAAGGCACTAAACCCGTGACACACCAATCACAAGTGCTACCATAAAAACCCCGGGCAGAAGTGCTCTGACCTGACTCATTTCATTCTTGAGGATCAGGACTGCGTCAAGGGATGAAAGGCATAAAGGAGCACGTGAACCTTTCGTGGTAGTCCCGAAGCTGGAGCATAACTGTTGGGGTTTTATTGGGAATTACAAGGTTAGCGCAGCGGAACGCGGAAAAACGATTTCTCCGATTTCAAATTTTTTTCTTGGAACAATTAAATAAACTTATTTATTTAATTAACCAATACTTAAATTATGAAATATAACCTAAGAAATCATATTTCTTTTATTTACAAAATTACCCCAAACTTTTGCAAATTAATTATTTTAGTTTTCAATATGTCAATTACATATTTAATTAATTCCAAATTAATCCAAAAATAATTTTTACAAGTTTTGCAACAAAACCAGAATATTTTCCAGAATTGCGCCAACAGCCCAGATTTTTCTGGAATTTGCGAAACAGCCCCTAAACTTTAATTAATTACAATTAGGCCCAAAATGCTCAAAACACATCAAGATCAGATCCAATTAATCCCAAATTTTACATGCATCAAAGATACATCAAATTAAAGCTTATATATGAAAAGCCCCAAAATTTGAGTAGGTTTGGAACCCTAATTTCATAACTCACTCAAATTGGCAATTTACACTAAATTACTAAAATTCAATACTTTAATCTTCAAATTACTACACCAATTAATTCTCACCATCATGAAATTAATCAAGAACAAATCTAGGTTAATTATGAATGGCTAATTAACTCTAGAATAGCAACTTTAATTTTCTAATTAATTTATTAAGCTTAATTACACTAATAAGCAAATAAATTAATTAAACATGCATAACATCCTCAAACAAGCATCCAACAAATTCAATTACAAACTTAAGAGTAGAGAGATTAATCTTAGCAACACAATTGAAGATAAGATAATAGAAACAATTTCTATCTTGAAAAAAAAAAGAAAAAAAAGAAAGAATACTTACATAATTTTCCAAAATAAGCTTTCTTCTTTTTGATTTTTCTTTCAAAAACCTCTCAACTCACTTTGTCATTTTGTTGATAATGTCTAAGTGTTGAAAATGAAACAAAACCAATTTTGTATCACCCACCACCTTGGCCGATTTTTTCAACATTAAAGCAACAATTACTTTAATTTTTTGTATTAATATAATTGGCACACATTTTGCATATAATAAATTATCTTTTAACTTTAATAAAGTTGCAAAAATGTGTTCCAATTATATCAAGCCATTTCTCACTTAATAAAGTAGAAATCATTACTTAAGATATTTATTTTAAATTAATTTAATTATTTAACAATTAAATAATTAATTAATAAATATAAATATCTTAAATATATGTATTATATTTACATTAAAATCTCTCAAATACATATATTAATGATATAAGTCAAATATCACAATTTGATATTTTATTAATGTGTATTTAATAAAATCAAGTATTAAATAAAATACACATCAATATTGGAAATGACCGATAGGTCCCGATTGCATGTATTTTTCGTTTAACTGTTAAACGAGTTATAAATAATCAGTATTATTCATAACAGTTGTATAGTGCTCTACAAGTAAATTTCATTAGTGAGACTCTTAAGATTCATGCATATCCGTCACGAAATCAAATTACGTGTCCATAATTCACCCACCTGTAAATTATGACGAACACGGATAAACTCACTGAATCATACAGGTCGAGGTCACTGCATACGTATAATCCCTCCGTCACAGGTATCCGGATTAATCTAGAGATATAGATACAAACGTCAAATCTCTATAGATATAATCACGTCGACTTTCTATTAGCAATCCCTCAAATAACACTTACAACTAATTTCTACATGTACCACGGGCCATGGATTAACAGATTGCTAATTCCATATTGAATACCTATACTCTGTACACAGAGCTGACGGATTCTATCTTGATACACAAGGGATATTCTGAGCATCAGTCCACACCCAACGAACATGCGGAGGTCTGATCTAAATAGATTGGTGACGTGACTGCCATCTAAGTGTGGAGGATAACTCAGATATCCACAGTGGTATCTCAAGTCAAAGAATCATTATGCTCACTCAACCCGAGAAGATTCTTATTGACGTTGGTGTACCATCCATTAAGAATCTTCGGTGAGTCGTTCAGTGTTTATCCGCTATAAACACCTACACGTCTATACGAGTCTCCAAGACTCATGGTTCACTGAGAAACCATCGGAATCCAAGATTCCAATATACGACATGTACCAGTATCTATGGGTTTACTTTACTGACTAAGTTATGTAAACCTTGACCGGGAACTGTCTAAGAATGACAACGTCATGATACAACTCAATGTCAGTTGCGACGCTTTTGCAACAGTATCATAACTAATCATTTAAGGTCGATTACGTCTTTACCATATATAGAAGAAGTTATATAAAAGAAACTGATCATTTTATTCATAATAAAACGTTACATTAGTATTTACATATAAATACATAATAAAATTGGCTCGGAGCACCACCCTAACAAAATCTCCCACTTTCTCTAGTGCTAATATCGATTGTATCTAATACCCATCGACTCCACATGTTTATCAAATAACTTCGGAGGTATGGCTTTCGTAAGTGGGTCTGCTACATTATCTTCACTCGGTACCTTGCACACGACAATGTCCCCTCGCGACACAATCTCTCGAATGATGTGGTACTTTCGTTCCACATGCTTCGACTTCTGATGCACCATTGGTTCATTTGCTTGTGCAATGGCTCCAGTATTATCACAGTATAATGGAATCAGATTCTCGATACTTGGGACTACTCCCAATTCTGTGATAAAGTTCCTAACCCATACAGCTTCCTTTGCAGCTTCTGAAGCTGTAATATATTCCGCCTCTGTGGTGGAATCAGCTGTCGACCCCTGTTTGGAACTTTTCCAACAAACTGCACCACCGTTAAGGGTAAACACGAATCCTGATGTAGACTTTCTATCATCAGGATCCGATTGGAAATCGGAATCCGTATACCCATTAACTTGCAGTTCGTTTCCTCCATAAATTATAAACTTATCATTGGTACCTTTAAGATACTTGAGGATATGTTTAATGGCCATCCAATGTCATTTCCTGGATTGGAATGATATCTGTTCGTCACACTGACTGCGAAGCTGATATCAGGTCTTGTACATAACATGGCATACATGATGCTGCCCAAACATGAAGCATAAGGTTGATTAGACATTCTAATCTTCTCATATTCTGTTTGCGGGCACATCTTCTTCGAAAGATGTTAGCCATGTCTGAACGGTATGTTTGATGTCTTACAGTTAACAAAATTATACCGTTCTAAGATCTTATCTATGTACGTTGATTGGGATAAACCAATAAGCTTCCTTTCTCTATCTCTATAGAGTTTTATGCCCAAGACGTAAAAAAGCTTCACTTGGTCTTTCATGGAGAAATTCTTACAGAGGTAAGCTTTGACGCCTTGCATCATCCCAAATCATTCCCAATGATAAGGATGTCATCAACATAGAGAATTAAAAATACCACCTTACTCCCACTGGCCTTCTGATACACACAGATTCTTCCGAATTCTTGAGAAAACCAGACAATTTGATTATCTCGTCGAATCGAAGATTCCAACTTCTTGTGAAGCCTGTTTAAGTCCATAAATGGACTTCTTCAGTTTACATACCATGCCCGAGTTCTCGCTGGATGCAAAACCTTCCGGTTGTTCCATATAGATTTCTTTATCAAGAAATCCATTTAGAAAAGCCATTTTGATATCCATTTGCCAAATCTCGTAATCATGATATGCGGAAATTGACAATAAAATCCTGATGGACTTTAGCATGGCAACTGGAGAAAAAGTTTCATCGTAGTCGACTCCAGGTCGCTGCGAGTAACCTTTAGCTACCAGTCGGGCCTTAAAGGTTTCAACATTTCCATCGGGCCCTCGTTTCCTCTTGTAAATCCATTTACAATCGATAGGAACAATTCCTTCGGGAAGCGGAACCAAGTTCCAAACTTGATTCTCATACATTGAGTCCATCTCGGATTTCATGGCGTCTTGCCACTTCACGGAGTCGATGTCCAACATCGATTCTTTATAGGTAAAAGGGTCAGTCTATTCTAATAAGAGAACATCGAGACTCTTTTCTTGTATCAAATACAAGCGTTCAGGAGGTCTAGATACCCTTTTGTGACCTACGAAGTGTGTGTGTTGAAGGTTCTTCATATTCTTGAACTATAGGTTCCTCCATTAGTTCGTTGGTTCCAGGTTGTACTTCATCAAGTTCAACCTGTCTATGATCACCACATTCAGCCAAAAATTATATTTCTAGAAATTTTGCGAAGCGAGCTACGAACACATTTCGATGCTCGGTATCATAGAACAATATCCCTTCGTATTTGAAGGATATCCAACAAACCTAAACTCCTGCCCTCGAGGCAAAAGCTTATCTTGCTGAGCCATCCTGACATAAGCAGGACACCCCAAATCTTAATATAACTAAGATTGGTTTCCTACCGGTTCATATCTCATACGGAGTCGTAGGAACAACCTTGGAAGGAATCTTGTTCAAAATATGTGCGGCAGTTAAAAGAGCATAACCCCATAATAATAGGGTAAATCTGTATAACTCAACATCGATCGGACCATATCTAATAAAGTCTGATTTCTCTTCTCAGATACTCCATTATGTTGTGGAGTACCGAGAGGAGTATATTGAACGAGAATCTCATTCTCCTTTAAATAATCAGTGAACTCTCCACTCATATATTCACCGCTCGATCAGATCGTAGGCATTTAATATATTGACCAATTTGTTTCTCAACTTCATTTCGGAATTCTTTGAACTTTTCAAAGGTTTCCGATTATGTCTCATCAAATAGACATAACCGTACCGTGACAAATCATCGGTGTAAAGGTGACGAAGTAAGAAAAGCCACTGTGAGCAGTTTGAAGGGACACGAATACGTCAGAATGTATGAGTTCCAACAAGTCAGAGGCTCGGTGTCCAACACCTGAAAATGGGGCTTTGGTCATTTTACCCCGAATACAAGATTCGCAAGTTGGATAAGGTTCAATGGTGAAATCATGTATCAACCATTCTTAACCAATTGGGTTAGGCGTTTCATGCCTATATGACCTAACATCATGTGCCAGAGTTCAGTATTATTTATATCAGATTGTTTACGTTTCTTTATTCCAGTATTAAAGATATCTTGTGAGGTACGCAATATGTAATGACCATGCTCATTTGGACAACAAATGATCTGAATATTACAACTATCATATAAATACAAAGAACAATTCTTAATATTTACATTATAACCTTCATTATCTAATACAAAAGGGACATAATATTCGCCACACATCCTGGGACAAAATAGCAGTCATGCAATAAAAAAGTCTCCCACTGGGTAAGGGAATCTCACATAAGCCCACTGCACACTGCATCCAGAGAGTCGCCACTCCCGAACCGCAACTATATCTCCCCAGATTCAGCTGTCTACTTCCCATCAGCACCCGCAACGTATTGCAAACGTGAATAGGACAAGCAGAATCCAAAATCCAATTTGATGTAATAGCTTCACAAGCCAAAGAGATATCAATAATATGAAAAATAAAAGTATCTGCTGTGGATGCTCTTTCCTTCCTGAGTTGTGCAAGATAGTCCGGGCAGTTACGTTTCCAGTGCCCGACTTTCTGGCAGTGGTGGCAATTGTCTTTAGAAGCTCTCTTGGGCTTCACCTTCTTACCTTGCAGAGGAATATTGAAACCCTTCTTCTTCTTTCCTTTAGACTTATTCCCCTTCGACTTGGATTGGGAAGAAGCGGAAAGTGAAGTGGGTTTCGGAGGGCGAGTCAGAACTCCCTTCCTTAAATCTTCCTCCGCTGTGAGAAGCATCCTATGCAACTCACGGTAAGTAGAGTGAATCCCATTCATGTTGAAGTACATGACGAACTGGCGATATGAAGCCGGGAGTGAACCGAGAATTACACTACGGCTAAGAGTCTCATTCAGAGGGAATCCTGTCGCCTCAACTGCTCGATCAAATCGATCAAGTGAAGCACATGCGGCTCACAGCCTGCCCCTCATCAAGTTTAGAATGGAACAATTCCATCGAAACTTTATGAACAACGACCTGTTCCTAGTTCATGAACGATTCACGAAGTTGTGTCATCATGCTATATGCATCGTGCATCTCCCAATAAGTCTTCTTAAGCTCAGAAGAAAGTGAACTCAAGATGAATGATTTAACCCTTAAATCATCATCCTTCCATTGCTGGAAGTCTCACGTTCTTCAAGTAATGCATCGGGTGTTATAGCAAGCGGTAATGGACCATCCAAAATATACCCCAGTTTCTCGGAATTAAGGACAATCCTCAAGTCCATATACCAATCCGCAAAGTTTTATGCGCCTTTCAATTTGTTCGTATCAAGCATACGTGCAAAAGGATTGGGTAGAAGTGCCGCCATTGCAAATCTATCAAATAGACAGCGAAACAACGGTCAGTAAATAAGCAGATAAAAGATTATAACAGTTTCATAATATATCATAAAGCATTAAGTAGATCATGAATTTTTAATCTAAAAATGCCACTCCCACTATTTCATGCAATACTGTAATCCCCAAACAGAATACAAAACATGCGATAATCAAATCATAACATAATAGTGAAAAGTGGACCCCATGAATATATTTCAGCTCACAGCTTTGGCACGTTCTCACCTACGTATATTCATTTAGCTAGACAACAGATTGTAGATCACTCAATAGTGACTCTTGGGTTTTCGGTCATGGTCGTTTCTCGTTGTGACAGCTTGGCACGTTCACAAGGAGGCGTACCAATGTCAAACTTGTCAATGATGAATTCAAGATACTTACGTAACCCGGACATCTTTGGCACGTTCAAGATTGCGTTTTCGCTTGAATTCACCTAATATCAAATATATCTGGTACAGATAAATTTCTACCGGCCATATCCACACAGCTTTGGCACGTTCTCAGATATAGTCGTAGAAAATTTACCGATAAGCGGTATTGACAAGACGGGCCGATTAATATATATCAAATACATATTAAATTATAAACCATATTATTAAATAGGGATTTTCCGCTAAAGATGTTTTAATTTATTTAATCAAATTAAATAAATACAAGCATGCATTAAAATCAAGATTAAAGTTAATATTGATTTTTCAAGGCATTATCATATATTGGGGTTCCAGAATCAGACTCGCTCTGATACCATTTTTGTTGGGGTTTTATTGGGAATTACAAGGTTAGCGCAGCGGAACGCGGAAAAACGATTTCTCCGATTTCAAATTTTTTTCTTGGAACAATTAAATAAACTTATTTATTTAATTAACCAATACTTAAATTATGAAATATAACCTAAGAAATCATATTTCTTTTAATTATAAAATTACCCCAAACTTTTGCAAATTAATTATTTTAGTTTTAAATATGTCAATTACATATTTAATTAATTCCAAATTAATCCCAAAATAATTTTTACAAGTTTTGCAACAAAACCAGAATATTTTCCAGAATTGCGCCAACAGCCCAGATTTTTCTGGAATTTGTGAAACAGCCCCTAAACTTTAATTAATTGCAATTTGGCCCAAAAGGCTTAAAACACATGAGATCAATCCAATTAATCCCAAATTTTATATGCATCAAATATACATCAAAGTAAAGATTATATATGAAAATCCTCAAAATTTGAGTAGGTTTGGAACCCTAATTTCATAACTCACTCAAATTGGCAATTTACACTAAATTACTAAAATTCAATACTTTAATCTTCAAATTACTACACTAATTAATTCTCACCATCATGAAATTAATCAAGAACAAATCTAGGTAATTATGAATGGCTAATTAACTCTAGAAAAACAACTTTAATTTTCTAATTAATTTATTAAGCTTAATTACACTAATAAGCAAATAAATTAATTAAACATGCATAACATCCTCAAACAAGCATCCAACAAATTCAATTACAAACTTAAGAGTAGAGAGATTAATCTTAGCAACACAATTGAAGATAAGATTAATAGAAACAATTTCTATCTTGAAAAAAAAAAGAAAAAAAGAAAGAATACTTACATAATTTTCCAAAATAAGCTTTCTTCTTTTTGATTTTTCTTTCAAAAACCTCTCAACTCACTTTGTAAATTTTGTTGATAATGTCTAAGTGTTGAAAATGAAACAAAACCAAATTTTGTATCACCCACCACCTTGGCCGATTTTTTCAACATTAAAGCAACAATTACTTTAATTTTTTGTATTAATATAATTGGCACACATTTTGCATATAATAAATTATCACTTTAACTTTAATAAAGTTGCAAAAATGTGTTCCAATTATATCAAGTCATTTCTCACTTAATAAAGTAGAAATCATTACTTAAGATATTTATTTTATAAATTAATTTAATTATTTAACAATTAAATAATTAATTAATAAATATAAATATCTTAAATATATGTATTATATTTACATTAAATATCCCAAATACATATATTAATGATATAAGTCAAATATCACAATTTGATATTTTATTAATGTGTATTTAATAAAATCAAGTATTAAATAAAATACACATCAATATTGGAAATCACCGATAGGTCTCGATTGCATGTATTTTTCGTTTAACCGTTAAACGAGTTATAAATAATCAATATTATTCATAACAATTGCCTTAGTGCTCTACGAGTAAATTTCATTAGTGAGACTCTCTAGATTCAGGCATATCCGTCACGAAATCAAATTACGTGTCCATAATTCACCCACCCGTAAATTTGACGAACACGAATAAACTCAATGAATCATACAGGTCGATGTCATTGCATACGTATAATCCCTCCGTCACAGGTATCCGGATTAATCTAGAGATATAGATACAAACGTCAAATCTCTATAGATATAATCACGTCGACGTTTCTATTAGCAATCCCTCAAATAACACTTAGAACTAATTTCTACAGTGTACCACGGGCCCATGGATTTAACAGATTGCTAATTCCATATTGAATACCTATACTCTGTACACAGAGCTGACAGATCCTATCTTGATACACACAGGATATCCTGAGCATCAGTCCACACCCAACGAACAGGCGGAGGTCTGATCTAAATAGATTTGTGACGTGACTGCCATCTAAGTGTGGAGGATAACTCAGATATCCACAGTGGTATCTCAAGTCAAAGAATCAATATGCTCACTCAACCCGAGAAGATTCTTATTGACGTTGGTGTACCATCCATTAAGAATCTTCGGTGAGTCGTTCAGTGTTTATCCGCTATAAACACCTACACGTCTATACGAGTCTCCAAGACTCATGGTTCACTGAGAAACCATCGGAATCCAAGATTCCAATATACGACATGTACCAGTCTCTACGGGTTTACTTTACTGACCAAGTTGTGTAAACCTTGACCGGGAACTGTCTAAGAATGACAATGTCATGATACAACTCAATGTCAGTTGTGACGCTTTTGCAACAGTATCATAACTAATCATTCTAAGGTCGGTTACGTCTTTACCATATAATAGAAGAAGTTATATCAAAGAAAATGTTCATTTTATTCATAATAAAACGTTACATTAGTATTTACATAGAAATACATAATAAAATTGGCGCTCGGAGCACCAACCCTAACAATAACTACCCTATGACTTGCATTTATGAGGAATATTTCGAGATGGTAATCGTGGGGAGGGAGTGCCCCCGTAAGATGGACGGTCTGTCCGGTTTGGGAAATACGGCTACATGGAATGTGTTCCTGTACGTTTTGTCTGACCAACGGATCCGTGAGAAGCATAGCACGAGGATGGATTATGCCCTCATGGAGTTTGCTTGCTCCAGTGTTACCGAACATAAGGAGGAGTGTGCCCTTATTGTGTCAGACACTCTTTGATCCCTACCTATTTGGTCATTTAGATCCGTGAGAAGCATAGCACGGGGAAGGATTATGCCCTCGTGGAGTTTGCTTGCTCCAGTGTTACCGAACATAAGGAGGAGCGTGCCCTTAATGTTTCGGACACTCTTTGATCCCTACCTATTTGGTCATTCGGGTATGTGAGAAGCATAGTACGGGGAAGGATTGTACCCTCGTGGCATATGCCTGCTCCAGCGTTGTAAGGAGGAGCCCTCGAACAAAACGCAGGCTCCATAGTGACCTGACGTATAGAGGAATGTGCCCTTACCATTCTAAACGCTATTTGATCTGAATCCTGGTTCGCCGGGACTCTGAATTGAAAGATTCATAATTGTGTTTTGGAGACCTCGGACAGGATGTTGTTTTGAGGCATCCTTGCTGTTGCTTTGGGATAAGTGTTAAGTCACCCCCGTTTTTTGATTTTATTTTCCAAAGTTTTATTTTTGTTTTTCGCTGGTCTGGCAAGGGGACACCCATTCCAAATCCGATAGGGCTTCAAAGGTTGATTCACTTCCCTTCTGAATAAGTCCCAATGATTAATCGGCCCATGGCTGGATTTGTTCCGCCGATGCCACTTGGTTAATCGGCTCGGGGCTAGATTCATTCCACCAAGGAAACTTGGTTAATCCGCTTGGGGCTGGATTCATTCCGCCGAGGCCACTTGGTTGTTCGGCTCGGGGCTGGATTTGTTCCGCCGAGGCCACTTGGTTAATCCGCTCGGGGCTGGATTCGTTCCACCGAGGCCACTTGGTTATTCGGCTCGGAGCTGGATTCGTTCCACTGAGGCCATTATGTCGTCTCTCATCTCGAGATTGGGTTATGTCCCACCGAGTCTGTCTTTTCGAATTGGGGACGTAACATTCCCCCAGAGCCAAGTGTTTCTCTCAGCTCGGGGTCGGGTTACATTCCACCGAGTCTGTCTTTTCAAACTGGGGACGTAACATTCCCCCAGAGCCAAGTGTTTCTCTCAGCTTGGGGTCGGGTTATATCCCACCAAGTCTATCTTTTCGGATTGGGGACGTAACATTCCCCCAGAGCCAAGTGTTTCTCTCAGCTCGGGGTCGGGTTACATCCCACCAAGTCTGTCTTTTCGAACTAGGGACGTAATATTCCCCCAGAGCCAAGTGTCTCTGTCAGCTCGGGGTCGGGTTACGTCCCACCGAGTCTGTCTTTTCGGACTGAGGACGTAACATTCCCCCAGAGCCAAGTGTTTTTCTTAGCTCGGGGTCGGGTTACGTCCCACCGAGTCTGTCTTTTCGGGCTGGGGACGTAACATTCCCCCAGAGCAAAGTGATTCTCCTTGCTCAAAGTCGGGTTTCGTTCCACTGCATGATCTTATTTTCGGCTCGGGTTATCCCCTCACGGCCGGGCCTCGAGTGATCGTTTGCGGGAAAGAAATCGGAGCAAACTATGAAAGACCAAAAAAGTGGAATAGAAACACATAAAAATATTTATATAAATATGATTGTAAAAAAGTTATTACAGGGAAAATGAAGCTTGTTCAGGGTTACACGGGCCCCAATCGGGTTACCCCCTATAGATCGGCCCGCACAAGAGTAATTATTTCTTCCTCGACAGGCTCGGGTGGCATATGGCTGGGCTCGGCCTCGGGAGGAGGGACAGTGGCTTCCACGTTGACGGCCTGGGAGGCCCCGACAATTACGGCTTCGGGGGCTGGAGCAGAAGCCTCAGGTCGGTTCTCTTCAGGAGCATGAGCCTCAAGTCGGTCCTCTTCAGGAGCTGAGGGTACGGGGAAATCGAGATGAGGTCGGGATCCATCACCTCTTCAGGAGAATGGGGTAGCCATTTTTGAAACTCCTCCTCTAAGATTTCCCATTTGCAGAAGCGAATGGCCGCATGGATAGGCCCCATATCCAGGTCGGACAACACCATCGAGATAATCTCAGCGCAATCCCCAACCCCCTCAAGACGGATTACGTCTCTCTCGGCCTCCAACTCAGCTTCCTTTCTCTTAAACTCCTCACGGATCTGTGCCAGTTCTTCATCTTTGGCCCTCAATTTGGATTCAACGCTGCACACTTCCACCTTTAAGATCCTGCTGTCGACCTGGGCAGCCTCCAATTCCTTCTTGGCAGCCTCATCATTTTTTCTCTCCAGAGAGGCGGCGGCCTTGAGAGCTTTATTTGTTGTGTGGGCCTCGACTGCACCCAGCTCCAGATTTTTTATGGCTTCTTCTTTATTAGCCAACTCGGCCTCCTTTTCAGTAAGGCGGTTCTGAAACCTCTGGGCTTGGCCTCCCTCGGACAAAAGGCTCAGGAGGAGATCCTTGTTCTTGGCCGTAAGATAGTTCGCTTGCCGAGGAGAAATAGAAAGTCAGAAATCAGATTAAGTCATAGACTCATAATGGGAATGGGGGAAGTGTGGCTACCTTGTAGCACAACTCCGTAACCACGTCCTCGGGAGAGAGATCTTCATATCTCGAAATCTTCTCCGAAGGGACCGCCTCGGCCAGTTCGTTAATAGCCGGCCCAAGATGAGAAGTGGCCTCCCTGATGCCCTGACCAAGGTCTTCTACGCCAAGAATCACGGCGCCTTTCTGTTTTCTGGAAGTGCCCTCTGGCATTTTCTTCTCTTTCCGAGCATCATGTTTTTTGCTCAGGGTCTGTTCCTCCTCCATCTCTGACCGGCATAATCACACGCGTATAACGCAAGCGCACGTATCGTTCAAGTAGTATAAAAAGTATCGATCCCACGAGGACTTAATACCTATTATCTAATGAATTGATTGTTTGATTGGAATGGTGACTTAAAACTTAAAACGAGTAAATAAAAATGGCACGAAAGTATATTAAAGAAAATTCAAATTATAAAATTATCCAGGGTTGTGAATCTTTCCAATATCAAATTAAAGATGAAGCGATTATCTTATAGTTGGATAATATATTGATTTATTAACATGGAACACTAAATTATGTAAAAGCCTCTTCCGATGGTCAATTACAAATACCCAGTATAACCTAATTGAACCATATGTCTATGTCAATCAAATTATCTGGATTCATTAAGTTTAAGTTCCAATTATGGCTACCCACGCCCGACAGGTATATTCTTATCATGTAAGGAAATCTATTAAAGGGTTATCTATCCTCAAGGAAGATCGTGGGCTATTGAGTCTAAGGTCTTTAACCTAAAATCACTTTTCCAAGTTCATTTTAAGTTTACCAATTCAATTTTATTAATGGCCAGTTAATAAAAAGCATTAGGATTAAGGCTCAATAAATAAACATTTATATTACCCAAACTATAATTTAACCCCTTATAAACCGGTGATATTGGATTTCATCACAACCCCAGATAACTGGCTTAGTTACGACACATATTTACGGGTAGTAAAAATTTAAATAAAATAAAAGACATAAAGTAAATTGCTGAAAATTAAATACTGAAAAGTAAATTGTTGAAAAGTAAATAAAGTAAAAGTAAAAAGTAAAAAGTAAAAAAAAATAAAAGTAAATTACTAAAAGTAAATTTCTGAAAAGTAAATTGCTGAAATTAAATAAAGTAAAAGTACAATAAAAGAAAATGTTGGGGTTAGAGGATCAACTTTTATTACTACTATTTTAGATATCTCCCTTAATATAATATATTAACTTTGCGTGATAATTACCAACCAGCCATATAGGCGGTATCTTGATTAAGTCAAATTAATAATTAATTACCAACCGACCAACCAGGCGGTATCCATACTTAGTCAGGTTAAAACCAATTTATAATTAATTACCAACCGGCTAATATAGCGATATCCTCATTAAGTCAGGTTTTAAATAGTTTATATATTATATTTAAGGGAGATTAATCTAAATAGCAATAATAAAAGCTTTACCTTTCACCCCAGCAAGGGGTAGTTACCTCCTCATTGCTTGAAACGTAAAAACTGAAAACGTAAAGAAAGGAAAGTACTGTACGTAAAAGTAAATTACGGAAAGTAAAAACTGAAAAGTAAAGAAAAGAAAGTGCGAAAGCGGAAATTAATTACTGAAAGATGTAAATAAACAAACAAGATACAATCTTCTTATTTATTCTTTAAGGAATTTCAAAGAAGAAAGTATGAATTTTACAAATGAAATGGCTTGGTATTTATAGGCAAAAATTTTCCTCCATCAAATTCTCCACCAAATCCATTATTAATTTCTCCACTAATTACTCCACCAAATCCATTATTAATTGCTCCAATAATTGCTTATCATGTTTGGTGATGATTTGATAATTTTATTATTTATTTATTAATTTATTTTTTTGCTCTGAAAATGATTGAAAATGACTTTAATAATTACACACAACACACTTCTAGATTGTTCATCAATTTCGGTCATGAAATCTTCATAATTCGAAAATATTGTATCTTTAAAAGTTGTAGATATTTGAGTCTTATTTAATCTGGAACTTGAATCAGCTCAATCTGATATCGGAGTACAAAGTTATGCCCAAAATACGACAGATGCGCAAAACTAGAATTTCCAAAACTGCACTTTGTCAAAACGCCCTTTCAGTTTCCAATCTCCAAAATTAATATATCAAGTCCAATAATTGCCCTTATTTGACCCACATTTCGTCCTAAATGATTTCATTGAGACCCAATATTAATTTATCTGCAAAATAAACTAAAATATATCAAAACGTTCATCAAACCCGAGAAACTAAATAAAATATTAAGTAAAATGGTGGTAAATATTGATATATTTTCCGCTCATCAATCTCCCGAGTCAGCTCGGCTTCCTCTGCCCCAAACAGACGTTTCCTTTTTCAAGTAGGTTTTTAAGGGGCTGGCAGGTCGGGTAGTGACCGTTGGCGATGCCCTGGATGGGGAAAATAAGCTTTGGGCGGTCGGCGGGGCTGCCTCTTCAGTCACCTTTTTGGCCTCGGGAGTTGCTGGCCATTTCCGAGAAGACCCGGCCCCAGCATGGCTGGTTTTCTTTGTTGCACCGGTCAGTTGATCAAGGTATTTTGGCCTTTTCGACATACCTGCAAAAAACAAAGGCAAAAAAGTGGTCAGTCCGGAATTTGAACAATTTCAAGTCATCATCATGCTAAACAAACAAGGGGATTGGTTAGAAGGTTAGTAAGGCCTACCTATCCGCCCCGGGACCTTCGGAGGAACGATCCGAATGAGGCCCGACTCGAAAAAGGCCGCATCATTAACCAACTTCTTCCAATGGTCGGCATATCGCCGAGCCCAGTGTACCCGCACCCGGACCTGATGGGAGACTTTGGGAGCGTCCCTCCAACAAGCTTGGAAGAGTCAAAGAAGTTAGAATCCTAACATAAAATCAAGAGCAGAAAAACTAAGGGTTAGATTCCTAACCTCCCGCTCTGAAGATATCCGGGACTAAAATCTCCTCTTCGTGGGATCTCAGGACCCGTCCCAAATTTCATGTGGCCCAGAACCATAAATCTTTGAAGTTTTTGTTGGAGTCGGGGAGTTTGCCGACAATTTTGACGAATCAGCGTAAGCAGAAAGGTAGTACCAACCATGGTGCGTTCTTGGGTTGGCCTTTAATCGATACAACCTATTCACTTCTTCAAGAGAGGGTTCGCCGAGTCCCGTTCGATGCCAAATCACACGTAGCCCGGCCAAGATCCTCTAACTATTCAAGCTTAATTGACACGGGGCGATCTCCATCTCGGCCAGCATCCAGGCGAAATAATGTTGAATTGGCAGCCGGAGTCCGCACTCAAAAAAAGTTGGGAGAAGAGCCACCGAACCCTCATCGGGTTGACTAGCACGATCCAATGGGCAAGGGACTTCAAGGGCAATATCTATCGGAATATCATATCCTTGCCGGAGCAGTGCTAGATCGTCTTCAGTTATCTTGGAAGGCCGATCCATGTCCAAAGACGAGCAGTCAAAATCACCGGGCTCTGGGTAATTCCGAGGAATTCTCTGATGGTAAGTATCTTGTTCAGTTTCGGAAGGGGTGAGGGTAGTGTCGAGGTCTTCTATGCTTGGTGCCCCCGAGCTCGATGAGAGCTCTTCAGCAGGGGGAGTCGAAGGTCTAGCAGGGTTTACAGAGGAAGACCTGTTGTCAGACATCCCTGACATCCGAGAAATAAAAAAGGGGGGGGGGGAGGTCATTCTATAGGTAATTTCTAAAATAGGCCGGGGATTTCACAGTTACCCTGATATTCCGGGAAAACTAAGCCTGTGGGTTCTAAATGCCCTAACAACATCCATCAAGCCATAGATCTCTCCCTAACAACATCGAGCAAAACAAAAAACCCAGAACAAACTGAAGTGTCCTTAATTTATTACCTGTCATCCCAAAAATATAGACATACTCCACACACACAAAAAGAAGAGAGAGAGAGGAAAAAGCAAACAGCAAGCATAAAATAAGGAGGTCGTTCAAAAGACTTACTTGATTCCTTTTGGAGGCTCGAAGAATGCGTTGAAAAGCTTTGGTTGCACTAATCAGACGGGTCGCAGTTGAAGAGAGGAGAGTTTTTTTCGGTTGATACAATTTTGCCAAACGGACGCAAGGTGATCGCTTCATCTTCTTGTAGTCACGTCGGAGCATTTGTGACCGTTAGATCATGAAAGAGCCCCGGATGTATGCCATGTGTCGACTTCGGAAGTAATTTGATAGAGTTGAATGAACGGTTGAGATTGGATGTATTTTGGTGTCGGCAGTGAACGTTCGATTTTGTTTTCTTTTGGCGGGAAGCCGGCTGATGTTTTACAAGTGTCAAGCTTGGAGTAAACCCTAGAGGTGATTTGATGGGAATTTAAATGGATGTGACGGTTACGTGTCTCGAGAGAGTCTCCAGAAGGGCGGTGAAATATTTTGTTTTGGAGGGAAAAGAAGTCAGACCGAGCATCTTGGTTGTACTGAGGATATGGTGGTGACAGGCCAATAAAACTTCTCCTCACAAAGGTCAGCCATCACTATGTCAGGAGAACTATGCTTTTTATATAGTTCCCGGCACCAACTTGTATACTCGTTAGAACCGAGAACTAGGGGACAGATGTTGGCGGTATTTTCAGGCCCTGTGATATTTCAGCAGTACGGCAGGGGTAAAAAGATAATTCTCTTCTTGGTCAAGATCATTAATGCCGACCCGTCCACTAAACGCCAACAGTAAAGGGCCGAGCACTTATGATCGGTAACCAACCATTTAAACCCGGATGGTCAGGCATTATCATATCGATAGCAGCATTCTCAGTCCAAATGACCATTGTAACTGTACATGCCAAATTTGGGCCCAGGTGTAAAATCGACATTAGCCCTGAAACCAACCACTAAACCTGGAGCTCCTTAACAGATCCAACCTACGAGCAAAAAGGAAGCTTCTCTGGCCAGCCCATGGGCCCAAACCCGTTAACATAAGAAGATCCAACGGATGCCAGTTACAGAAATCAAGAGAGAATCTGAATTCATAAAAAACACCATGAAGATGACGGTTTCAGGATATAAACACGATCGCCAGTTACCAGACAGAAATAAATCTGAATTAAACCATCCTTGATAACGACTCCAACGGGCAGAACATTGACCCCATATCAGGGAACCTATAAAAGAATGAAGTAGAGGAATATAGAGGCATCTTTCTCATACTACTCCTATCACTGAGACACCACTCCTATACAAGCCCTCACAGCCAACAATCTGAGGTTGAGGTACTCCAAAAAACTTAACCCTTCCACCTAGAACTTATTCATTCTTTAGGCTAACTTGAGCGTCGGAGTGCCTACGGCTTACACCACACCGATGGGTAGTAACCTCCTTTTTCTCTCATGCCCCTCAGCTCACATTCTCGATTGTGGACCTCGACCGAAATCAGTCTCCATAATTTGGCGCCCACCGTGGGGCTAACGAGCTGATTTCGCAAAAGTAAGACACATCAAACTCGCAGTCAGAAATGGCCTCAAGCAATGAACAAACCCCGGATCCCTTGATGGCACAACTTGCCATACTCCAAGAACGAATGCAAGCCCTTGAAGAAGAGAATCTAACGATGCGAAACTCCAACGAAAGCCTACAGCAAAGGTTGGAGCAGTTATTATCCTACCCCCAGCATAACGCTCAATGTCAAACCAGCGGTCCAGACGACCGAAGCAACCCAACAGTTTCACCCATGTCGGATGGGCCAAATAACAATTACCCGTCAACTACACAAGACCCTAATTCACTCATCGTTCCAACCCAGCAAGTTGCCAGTTCTATCAGAAGGGAAATGATTGAATTCAAAGAGGCGATTATGTCGAGACTACTAGGGGTTAGGCTGCCAATCAGGAAGAGCAAGGCCAGAGCAATTTATGATACGCCGTTTGTAGAGTCAATTGTAGCTGTTGAATTGCCTCGGAAATGCAGCCCACCAGAAATGAAGCAGTATGATGGGACCACCGATCCAGACGACCACGTAATACATTACAAGTACAAAATGATGTCCACTGGCTTGTCCCCGAGTCAGTGGGAGGCTGGAATGTGTAGATGCTTTGGGGAAACACTGGCAGGACCTACCCTTTCTTGGTTCATTAACCTACCCTACAGGTCAATCAAGTCATACCAAGAGCTGGCCGACAAGTTCGTGCAATATTTTGCAAGTTCATGCAAATTGGAAAAGACTTCGGACGACCTTAATTCTATACAGCAGAGAAGAGGAGAATCTTTACGGAGCTACGTGGCCCGGTTCAACCGTGAAAGAATTACTAACCCGGATCTCCACCAGCCTACAGCGGTCGAAGCCTTCCGGAATGGACTACTTTATGACAGCGGGCTCTACAAGAAATTTACAAAGTTCCGATGCTACACAATGGACCAGGTCATGGCGCGGGCCCAGGTAGAAATAAGATGGGAAGAAGATAAAAGAAATAAAAGAAGGGAAGATGTATCGAATGCTCGAGTGGACCGAAGGCCTGCTGCTCCCAGACGACACGATATGGATATCCCATCTCACAAGGAATGGAGGAACCAGCCAAGAGGAGAGCGACGACCTTTCTACAAAAGCATTGACAGACGATCAAGGCCGTACAAAAGTAGGGAGGAGCTGCCAGCAAGCAAACCCAGTCTCCCGGACTACAAATTTACAATTTCTCCCGGGGAATTGGTCTCCGTACTTAAGAAGATAGGGAATGAAGTAAAGTGGCATCCACGCTCTAGGGACAATTCGACCAAAAAGGACACTAGGAAGTGGTGTGAATTCCACAAGGGCTACGGTCATACGACAGCGGAATGTGTAGCTTTGAGATTGGAAGTCCTGGAGCTACTAAACAAGGGGTTCCTAAGGGATTTTCTCACAGATAAAGGGAAAGCTACATTGGCACGAAGGGACGAAAGAGATGCTCAAGGAGAAATTTCAACCCCACCACCTCCAATTAATAACACTGTTAATGTCATTTCAGGAGGATCGGGAATCAGTGGAGCAACATATTCGGCAGCTAAATGATATTCAAGGGCTCTGCCAAATAATACTTCATATACCTCGATGTCTGTAGAGAAAGTCTTCACGGATTTGATAATGGAGTTTCCAGATGACAGAGATTCACACAATTTACCTCACCATGACGCTTTGGTCATTTCCCTGCAAGTGGAAAACTTTATGATCAAACGGGTATTGGTTGACACATGCTCCTCAGCTAATATAATCTTCGTCAGTGCTCTTGCTGACATGGGTGCGGAGTTGGATAAAATAAACCGGCGGACGACAGTACTGATCGGGTTTAGAAGAGAGCAAAAATTCACTATGTGGGAAATATCACTCCCTGTCTACGTAGCTGGAGTCAATAGAATGACCACTTTCCTGGTCTTAGACAGCCCTTCAGCCTACAATTTGATCATGGGTAGGCCTTGGATTCACGACATGAGGGCGGTTTCCTCTACTTATCACCAAGTAATAAAGTTCCCTACCAAATGGGGGGTTCAAGAAATTAAAGGAGATCGATTGGCGTCAAGAAGCTGCTACCAGACGACTTTGAAGGCTAAAACTGAATCAGCATAACAATTACAGGCTGAGCCTTATGAATCGGAGCCGACTCTACCAGATATAGAGAAGCTCGACGAGGTCCAGATTCACCCTCAGTTCACATATCACAAGGCATTATTTGGAGCTGATTTAGATCCCAAACTACGAGCCGATCTAGTCGAATTCTTGAAAAGGTGACACGACAGTTTTGCTTGGTCTCACAAAGATATGACCAGAATTGATCCGGAGCTCATCACTCACGAATTGCATGTGGATCCAGACCACATCCCGATTAGGCAGAAAAGAAGAAAATCCACCCCTGAAAGAAACCGGATCATTGATGAAGAGATTCAGAAGTTATTGCAGACCGGTGCAGTTAGAGAAGTACAGTTTCCGGAATGGCTTGCGAATGTTGTAGTAGTGAAGAAAAAGAATGGAAAGTGGAGAGTCTGCATCTACTTTACGGATTTGAACAAAGCTTGTCCAAATAACTCGTTCCCACTGCCACATATTGATTCGATGGTAGACGCGACAGCAGGGCATGAGTTATTAAGCTTTATGGATGCATATTCAGGCTACAACCAGATCCTCATGCACCCCGACGATCAAGAGAATACAGCATTTGTCACAAACCGAGGGATTTTTTGTTACAAGGTCATGCCATTTGGCCTGAAGAACGCGGGAGTAACGTACCAGCGAATGGTCAACAAGATGTTCGACAATCAGATTGGGAAGACAATGGAGGTTTATATTGACGACATGCTGGTGAAGTCCATCAAATCAGAGCAACACCTTAATCATCTGGAAGAAGCCTTCGACATCATGGACAGGTACGGAATGAAATTGAATCCTACTAAGTGTGCGTTTGGTGTCGCTTCAGGGAAATTCTTGGGGTACGTAGTCACTCGACGAGGAATTGAAGCAAATCCAGACCAAATTAGATCAATTCTCGACATTTCATCTCCTCCCAGCCCGAAGGACGTCATGCGACTAACTGGGAGGATCGCTGCATTAAACAGGTTCATCTCCAAATCCACAAATAAGAGCTTTTTATTCTTTTCAGCTTTAAAAAAGGCAAACAGCTTTGAGTGGACTTCTGCTTGCGAGGAAGCACTGAAAGGACTCAAACAATACTTAACTACACCCCATGTTGTCGAAACCACACGACAACGAGAGGCTCTACCTCTATTTGGGAGTCTCGGAATACGCTGTCAGCGGAGTTTTGGTGAGAGAGGAGTCAGAGAATCAGCTACCAGTCTATTACGTAAGCAAATCATTGTTGGGAGCAGAGTCACGCTACTCGTTAATGGAGAAGTTGGTCTTCGCCCTTGTCACGGCCGCGAGGAAACTCATACCTTACTTTCAAGGACACCCGATCACGATATACACGACGTATCCTATAAGAAGCATACTCCATAAACCAGAATTGTCAGAGAGATTGATGAAGTGGGCGATTGAACTTGGGGAGCACGACATAGATTACCAGCCTAGAACCACTATCAAATCTCAAGCACTGGCAGATTTCGTGGCCGATTTCGCTCCTGGCATCTTGGCGACAGCTGAAGCAGAGATCAACTCCATCCAGTCGACAATACCTTAGAAGTTAGCAGTCGACGTGTCTAGTAACAAAAAGGGCTGCGGTCTTGGAATTATGATCACTACCCCGACAGGCGATACTTCGCAACAGGCAATCAAATGCGGATTTAGAGTTACCAACAATGAAGCAGAATACGAGGCATTGATCGCAGGGTTATTATTGGCTAAGGAACTGGGAGCCAGGGAGATAGAAGTGAAGTCCGACTCTCAGTTGATAGTGAACCAGATCGAATGATCTTATCATGCTAGAGGTCAAGCAATGGCTTCCTACTTACAAAAGGTAAACGATATACGGTCGACATTTGACAAATTTTCCATAACCCAAGTCCCAAGAAGCGAAAATTCCCAGGCAGATGCGTTGGCAACCCTCGAATCAACTATGGAGGGGGACAAACCACGAGCAATACCTGTAGTGTATTTGAGCTGGCCGGCAATCTGGAAGGAAGAAACGACTGTTGCAGCTATCGGTTCAGTTGACACTTGGATGACGCCAATCGTCGAGTATTTACAAAAAGGCTTGCTTCCAGAAGACAAAGTGCAAGCCAGAAAAGTTCAGAGACAGTCTGCAAGGTTCGTTGTGTTCGACGATCAGTTGCTAAGAAGATCGTTCACAGGACCGTACTTGAAATGCTTAACCCACGACGAAGCACATCATATGTTGACTGAATTGCATGAAGGGGAATGTGGGAACCATTCAGGCGGCAGGAGCCTGGCTCTTCGAGCCCATTCGACGGGGTATTATTGGCCGACAATGAGAAATGACTCCGCAGAATTCACAAAGAAGTGCGACAAGTGCTAGAGATTTGCACCAGTTCCTCATCTACCACCAGAAAAACTAAACCCTATTATATCTCCATGGTCGTTCATGAAGTAGGGCATGGACATAGTTGGAAAACTCCCAGCCGCACCTGGCCAGCGAGTCTACATGCTTGTGATGACAGATTATTACTCGAAGTGGATAGAAGCTGAAGCATTCGCAAGAGTACACGACAAGGAAGCTCAAACATTCGTATGGAAAAATATCATATGTCGATTCGACATACCAAGAGAAATTATGACCGACAATGGTTCTCAATTCATCAGCCATCACTTTCAAGACTTCTGCAGGAACTGGGGCATTAAACTGAACTTTTCAACACCACGTTTTCCACAAGCAAACGGCCAGGCCGAATCGTCCAACAAGACGATCATGAACACCTTGAAGAAAAAGTTGGAGAAGGCTAAAGGCGCTTGGGCGGATGAACTACCTGGAGTGTTGTGGTCATACAGGACGACAGTGAGAAGATCCAACGGATGCCAGTTACAGAAATCAAGAGAGAATCTGAATTTATAAACAGCACCATGAAGATGATGGTTTCAGGATATAAACACGATTGCCAGTTACCAGACATAAATAAATCTGAATTAAACCATCCTTGATAACGACTCCAACAGGCAGAATATGGACCCCATATCAGGGAACCTATAAAAGAAGGAAGCAGAGGAATATAGAGGCATCTTTCTCATACTACTCCTATCACTGAGACACCACTCCTATACAAGCCCTCACGGCCAACAATCTGAGGTTGAGGTACTCCAAAAACCTCAACCCTTCCACCTAGAACTTATTAATTCTTTAGGCTAACTTGAGCGTCGGAGTGCCTACGGCTTCCACCACACCGGTGGGCAGTAACCTCATTTTTTCGCTCTACTCTTATAGTAGTCACGTCGGAGCATTTGTGACCGTTAGATCATGAAAGAGCCCCGGATGTATGCCATGTGTCGACTTCGGAAGTAATTTGATAGAGTTGAATGAACGGTTGAGATTGGATGTATTTTGGTGTCGGCAGTGAACGTTCGATTTTGTTTGCTTTTGGCGGGAAGCCGGCTGATGTTTTACAAGTGTCAAGCTTGGAGTAAACCCTAGAGGTGATTTGATGGGCATTTAAATGGATGTGACGGTTACGTGTCTCGAGAGAGTCTCCAGAAGGGCGGTGAAATATTTTGTTTTGGAGGGAAAAGAAGTCAGACCGAGCACCTTGGTTGTACTGAGGATATGGTGGTGACAGGCCAATAAAACTTCTCCTCACAAAGGTCAGCCATCACTATGTCAGGAGAACTATGCTTTTTATATAGTTCCCAGCACCAACTTGTATACTCGTTAGAACCGAGAACTAGGGGACAGATGTTGGCGGTATTTTCAGGCCCTGTGATATTTCAGCAGTACGGCAGGGGTAAAAAGATAATTCTCTTCTTGGTCAAGATCATTAATGCTGACCCGACCACTAAACGCCAACAGTAAAGGGCCGAGCACTTATGATCGGTAACCAACCATTTAAACCCGGATGGTCAGGCATTATCAGATCGATAGCAGCATTCTCAGTCCAAATGACCATTGTAACTGTACATGCCAAATTTGGGCCCAGGTGTAAAATCGACATTAGCCCTGAAACCAACCACTAAACCTGGAGCTCCTTAACAGATCCAACCTACGAGCCAAAAGGAAGCTTCTCTGGCCAGCCCATGGGCCCAAACCCGTTAACATAAGAAGATCCAACGGATGCCAGTTACAGAAATCAAGAGAGAATCTGAATTCATAAAAAACACCATGAAGATGACGGTTTCAGGATATAAACACGATCGCCAGTTACCAGACATAAATAAATCTGAATTAAACCATCCTTGATAACGACTCCAACAGGCAGAATATGGACCCCATATCAGGGAACCTATAAAAGAAGGAAGCAGAGGAATATAGAGGCATCTTTCTCATACTACTCCTATCACTGAGACACCACTCCTATATAAGCCCTCACGGCCAACAATCTGAGGTTGAGGTACTCCAAAAACCTTAACCCTTCCACCTAGAACTTATTAATTCTTTAGGCTAACTTGAGCGTCGGAGTGCCTACGGCTTCCACCACACCGGTGGGCAGTAACCTCATTTTTTCGCTCTACTCTTATTTTACAGGTTCGCTCGTGCCCCTCAGCTCACATTCTCGATTGTGGACCTGGACCGAAATCAGTCTCCACAGTAACCAACCTCATGAAGACCGAGAATATGGCGAGATATGCTCCAGAAGATAAGACATCCTATTTTTACGGATAAGATGATAAGTTATCCTACTTTCATGGGGTAAATTAATAAGTCAGTATCCTAATAGGATAAAGGAAGTGAATGTAGTTTCGACTAGGAATTCTTATGGGAAAAGGAAATTGTTTCTTTACTAGTATAAATAGGAGGGGAAATCGTGCTTGTAAGGTAGAGTTGAGAAGAGAACAAGAGAGAATTAGACTTGTAAACACAAAACAGATCAGAGAAACATATTTCGGTAATAAAATATCGTCCCTTCTGTGCCCGTGGATGTAGGTTGGATCTGATCCGCCGAACCACGTTAAATCTCTTTGTTGATTGGTGTATTTATCTATCTTCTGCCAAATTTGATTTTGGTTTCCCATAAACAAAACAAATTCACAGTTGCATGAGGATTGTCTCGGGAGTAAAAAACTCTTATTGCCCCTGAGACCAAAATCAGCCGTCAACAGTTAACTTCAATGAATATTATTAATTTTTTATTTTTATTGTTATCGTTAAAAACTGAAAAAAAAAATTAAATTAAACTGAACCAACAATTGTACGAACCAAAAATGGGCCAAGGATAAAACCGTCTTTTACCTTAAACCCAAAATGGTATGCAGAGCCCAAAATGGTATGCAAAGCCCGAAAGTAAAGGCCAGGCCCAAAAGATTTATGTATTATTGTATTACAATTAAGTCATAAGCCTGAAGACAAAAACCCCTAAATTATATCAACTACTCTTCTTCTACTTTGCCCGACACGAAACCTATTCCCACCTGCCCAGACTTTTTATCAAATACACAAAGCACGTGGTGGGACTTATGCCAGCTGCCAATGATGATAATCTTCATCTATAAATTGGAACGAAATTCGAGAGACAGGGCAGAGTTAAACTTCTTTCTTACAAGTCTATGCTCTCTGACACTAACTCTCTTAGAGTAATCCATCTCTTTAAACACTTATCACCGCCCTCACGGCTACCAAAAGAATTCAAGGTAACATCAAACCTTGCTTTCACATTTTACATATTTACTGATCATTTCATACTACTGACTTGGGCGTCGGAGTGTCTCCGGTACCTACCACACCGGTAGGCAGTCTACTCCCATTCATTCTTCTTTGTTTTGCAGGATTGTTAGTGCCCCTATTTCCAAATTCTGATTGTGGACCTCGGCCGAAATCCAGCATCCACAACAATTAAAAATAATTATAATTTTTTTCCAAAAGAAATCCAATATGAAGAATTGTAATTATAAATTTTTCATATAATTATACAGAACCAAACCAGTCAGTGCCCAATGCCCACCCCTAGTTGAAACCAAATATATCCCATTTAAATGAACGATTCAATATTAAATAGGAGATATTTGGGATCTTTATGTGAATTTTTTATGAGGCTCTTTACATTCAACAATATCAATTATTAAGGATGCTAAAAAAAATCGAGACATTCTTACAATACAATAAGTGACTTAAAAAATTAATTATCTTTTATGATAACTAGTATAGGGCCCGTACTTTTTGCAGATTGAGCACATCTTTGACTGTAATTTCATATCATAACAAAAAATTTAATACTATTTTAGGTATTAATCTTTTTTATATGATCTAGATCTAGTTAGTTTTATAATTTAAATGATATAATTGATTTACTTATACTTAATATATATGTCTCATTTTTTTGTTTATCAATCCTCAAACAGTATTTCTAATTTGCATGAATGTTTCTCTCTCATCTTATTGTCTCATTTGAAATCATATTTCTATTTATAAACAACCTAAAAAATATTTAATTCATGTGGCGTTCAGGAAGTGGGGGGTTCAGGAAATAAGGGGTGATAGGATTGCCTCGAGAGGATGCTACCAGACGACAATGAAAGCTAAGATCCAATCGGCATAGCAATTACAGAGCGGGCCTCATCCTTTGGAGCCTACACTCCCAAGTATTGAAGAACTGGACGAGGTCCAAATTCATCCAGAACATGCAGATCAGAAAACTCAAATAGGAGCAAATCTGGATCCCAAGCTTCGAGCAGACTTGAGTGATTTTTTGCAAAAACAACACGACCGATTCGCATGGTCGCATGAAGACATGACAGGGATTGATCCTGGCTTGATCACCCATCAACTCCACATAGATCCAGACTACCCTCCTGTCCAGCAAAAAAGAAGAAAGTTCGCCCCAGAAAGAAATCAGATCATTGATGAAGAAGTCCAGAAATTGTTACAAAATGGTGCCATCAAAGAAGTACAGTTCCCAGACTGGTTAGCCAACATGGTGGTAGTACGAAAGAAAAATGGAAAATGGAGAGTTTGTATTGACTTCACAGACCTGAACAAGGCATGCCCGAATGATTCTTTCCCACTGCCACATATCGATCAAATGGTTGATGCTACAGCCGGGCATGAATTGTTGAGTTTCATGGATGCATATTCTGGGTACAAGCAAATCCTTATGCATTCAGACGACCAAGAGAAGACAGCCTTTGTGACCAATAAAGGCATTTTTTGTTACAAAGTGATGCCCTTCGGCCTCAAGAATGCGGGAGCTACTTATCAAAGAATGGTCAACAAGATGTTCTCTCAACAGATTGGGAAAACAATGGAGGTTTATGTAGACGACATGCTGGTGAAATCTTCAAGATCTGATCAGCATCTACAGCACTTGGGAGAAGCATTCAACATAATGAATAAATATGGGATGAAGTTGAATCCAACAAAATGTGCATTTGGAGTAGCCTCTGGGAAGTTCTTGGGATATGTTGTCACGCGACGAGGCATTGAAGCAAATCCTGATCAAATCAAATCCATTCTTGAAATTCCCTCTCCTACCTGCCCAAAAGATGTTATGCGGCTAGCAGGAAGAATTGCAGCTTTAAACAGATTCATCTCCAAGTCCACAGATAAGAGTTTTATGTTCTTCTCAGCCATAAAGAAAGCAAAAAACTTTGAGTGGACTCCAGCCTGTGAAGAAGCTCTCAAAGAACTCAAGCGATACTTAACGTCGCCACCATTGTTGTCAAAACCACTCGACAATGAAAGGCTTTTCCTATACTTAGGAGTCTCAGATCAAGCTGTGAGCGCTGTTTTGATCAGAGAAGACAACAAAACCCAACTTCCAGTCTACTACGTAAGCAAGACATTGCTTGATGCGGAATCACGTTACTCACATTTGGAAAAACTAGTATTGGCCTTGGTAATGTCGGCAATAAAGCTACGACCATACTTTCAGGGACACCCGATCACAGTTTATTCAGAGTATCCCCTAAGGAGCATTCTTCACAAGCCGGAGTTGTCTGGAAGATTAGCGAAATGGGCGGTCGAATTGGGAGAACACGACATCACTTACCAGCCCAGGACAGCAATCAAATCTCAAGCGTTGGCTGATTTTGTTGCTGACTTCAGTCTCAATCAGAGGGTTTCAATAGATGAAGAAGTCAGTTCAATCCAGACCACATCACTTTGGAAGCTTGCAGTCGACGGTTCCAGCAATAAGAAAGGATGCGGTCTTGGGGTGGTGATCACTACTCCTGATGGAGATATACTACGACAAGCAATCAAATGTGGATTCAGGGTTACAAACAATGAGGCGGAATATGAGGCGTTGATAGCAGGAATCAGTTTGGCTAAAGAACTTGGAGCAAGCAGAATAGAAGTGGTATCAGATTCTCAACTGATAGTCAACCAACTCCAAGGTTCATATCAAGCACGAGATCCTCAAATGTCATCTTACTTAATGAAAGTGAAAGAAATCCAGTCGACGTTTGAAGAATTTTCAATAACCCAAGTTCCGAGAAGCGAGAATACTCAAGCAGACGCATTGGCTACCCTTGGGTCGACGATGCATGGGGATAAACCACAATCCATTCCGGTAGTGTATTTGAATTGGCCAGCAATTTGGAAAGAAGGCAAGGAGATCACCACCATCACATCAAGCGACTCGTGGATGACGCCACTCATGAAATATTTGCAAGAAGGACTACTTCCGGAAGACAAAACCGAAGTGAGAAAGATTCAGAGACAGGCAGCAAGATTTACCATCTTCAACGGACAGTTGTTGAAAAGGTCATTCTCTGGACCATATTTAAAATGTCTTACTCACGACCAAGCACAGCACGTATTGTCAGAATTGCATGAAGGAGAATGCGGAAATCATTCTGGAGGACGTAGCCTCGCTCTACGCGCCCATTCGACTGGGTATTACTGGCCAACTATGAGAATTGATTCAGCTAATTATACGAGGAAATGCGAGAAATGTCAAAGGTTCGCTCCGATTTCACATCTCCCTCCTGAGAAATTAAATCCCACTCTCTCCCCGTGGCCATTCATGAAATGGGGAATGGATATTGTAGGAAAGCTACCAACCGCCCCTGGACAACGAGTCTACATGCTGGCGTTAACGGATTATTTTTCAAAGTGGATTGAGGCAGACTCTTTCGCCAAGATACGTGATAGAGAAGTTCAATCATTTGTCTGGAAGAACATCATATGTCGATTCGGCGTTCCCAAAGAGATTGTGACTGATAATGGTTCACAATTTATCAGCAATCACTTCCAAGACTTCTGCAAAAATTGGAGGATCAAATTAAGTTTTTCAACCCCTCGATTCCCACAAGCAAATGGTCAAGCCGAGTCTTCCGACAAGACAATTTTAAATACTCTAAAGAAAAGATTAGAAAAAGCAAAAGGAGCCTGGGCGGATGAACTACCAGGAGTCTTATGGTCCTATAGGACGACTATCCGTTCCTCCACAGGAGAAACTCCGTTCTCCCTCGCATTTGGGACAGAAGCTGTGATACCAACTGAAGAAACCATCCCATCTCCCCGTTACCAATGGCTCAACGATGATACGAATCATCAACTTATGAATTTTAACCTGGAAACAATTGAAGAATTGAGGGATCGTGCATCCATTCGACTAGCGACGCATCGACAAAGAATGACTAGATATTTCAACAAAAATGTCAGAAGCAGAACATTCAAGGAAGGGGATTGGGTACTACGAAGAGTTTTTCAAAATACAAAAGAAGTTGGAGATGGAAAGTTGGGGCCAAATTGGGAAGGGCCATACATCATCACAAGAGTTGTTGGACATGGAGCCTACAAATTACGAACAACTGAGGGGAGACAAATTCACAATAGTTGGAATGCAATTCACCTTAAGCAATTTTACCGGTAATTTATGCGTGCATTTATTTATGTTTGAGGGTTCAAAGTGATTTTCTACTTTATGTATTGCGATTCGACTTAATAACAAATCTCATTTGAAATATTATCCCAAAATATCATTTAGTCATTAAATTGTTCTACAAGCGATAACTTAAAATTAAAATTACAATGAAATTCAAGTTTCTGGAGCAGCTTCTTCCGGAATACCTTCAGCAACAACTTCAGATGCAGGAATGTCTTGAACTTGACTAGTCGGCTCAATTTCCATTCGACTAAGTTCTTCATTCTTCTTGTCCATCTCTTGAACTTCAGCCGCTTCCTTGCCGTCAATTATTTCTTTCTCAGCCACTTTAGAGTCGACCTCTTCACCTTTCTTTTCCTCAGCACCCTCGTTGGAAGAAGAAATTCCTGCCAGTAATCGGTCATACTCTTGAATCCATTTCTCTGGTTCCCAAGCTGCTGTATTCCCTTCAAGGAAATCCTTCATCAGATTACTTCGTTCTTTCATCATTGATTCAAGAGCAATCCCTTCAAGATTCTCAAGTAATTCATCATTCTCCTTCTTTACGTTTTCAAACGCATCCTTATAACCTTCTATTGTAACCTCAGAAGTTTCCTTTTCCATCTGAAGAGTAGCCTTCACCTCCTTCAACTCCTTTTCCAATTCTGCATTCCTTTTTCCAAGCGACTTCATATGGACCATTTCCTTTTTCATTGCTGCAAATGATTTTTCCATTTCTCTCTGCTTCTTGAGAGTCGATTCGACATACCGTTGCATGTGTAAGCTGCACTCCATTGCCTGGAAAAAGCACTTTATTAGAGTCTATTCTTCAAATTATAATAAAAATTTTTATTTACTTTCTTACTTGGTAATTTAAAGCCGCAGCCTTTTTCATTGACTCGACGGGGCCAATCTTGGATAGCCTTTGTTCATCCTCTTCCAGTAGAAGCTTCTTGATAAAAGGGTCAAGGCTTGATGGGTCTGAAATTGCAGTCGACCCTGATGGAATCCTGACAATTATATTGTCAATGTCTTCAATTTCATCCGCTTTCCTTTTCCCCCCTTTGACAATGATTTCAGTCGACTTCCCTTTAGTCTTTGGAGTTCCAGTCGACACAACTTGTTGTGTTTCTGGAACCTCCACTTCTGGCTCCTTTATCCTAAGCTTCCTAGCCTTCTTTCGGCTTTT
The DNA here is from genome assembly GCA_019454045.1 of Zanthoxylum bungeanum. NCBI lineage: Eukaryota > Viridiplantae > Streptophyta > Magnoliopsida > Sapindales > Rutaceae > Zanthoxylum > Zanthoxylum bungeanum. The sequence continues at coordinate 114,596 of SKCR01032207.1, read as the reverse complement.
CAATTCATCAATAGAAGCTACGTTTATTTGCCTCGACATCATATCCTTTGCGCATAAAATTTCTTTTGGAGTTAATGTCTTTATAAACAACACATTTCCGTATAAAGCTCGAATCGACCGAGTACAGTAGATGACTTCCAATACATGTTTAGAAAGTGCCAAAGGGGTAGATATACCTTCTGATTCGAAGATTTCTTTCCACACTAATGTTGCTCTTAATCTCTGCTCTACCAAGATTATTCTCCAATCTCTTTGTTCGACCGGAAGATCAAGAAGAGCTTTAGTATTGGACAAAATTTGAGGTGTTTTGTCGAATAAACTGTTTCGAAATGGACCTGCATAACAAACAATCCACACATTAGCATCAAACGACAACAACATTGATAAATTATCAATAAATAGAAGGAATTGATACTCACTAAATACACTCCAATATTCTGAGACACGACCCATTCCAGTCGACCCAAAGATACCCTCATTCCTCACAAAGAAATAATCCGACTGCCAATTACCCCTATCGTTCGTAGGAAGCCCCATAACTATTTGTTCCCTCTTACGACGAAGATACAAAGTATATCTCCTTTTTCAGTTAAATGCTCCTTGAGGTAGTATGAGTATACGACGTCCTTCACCTCAAAAAATAACCCTTGTTCGAATGCTAAACATTCAATCGACAATAAAATCCTCCAAGCATTCGGCATTAGTTGTGAAGGAGCGATCCCATAGTGATCCAAAACTTCCCAAGCTAACCTCGGAATGGGGAATCTAAGTCCATTAGAAAACGGTACTACATAAAATCCAATCCACCCGGGAATTTTATAATCGATTCTTTCAGTCGGCAAGGGCACCCTCAACTCCATTGATCTAGGAAATCTGTACTTACTCCTAATTTCCATCAGCATACTAGCCGTCATTCGACTAGCTGGGTTCTTGGTTAGCAAGTTGGTCGGCTCACTTGTGCTCACCGCTCCACTAAACTCCTCAACTGCTGCCAAAGATCTAATAGGAATTGCATGCACGGGAATTTCACGCGACAAAATGGTAACAGGTCCCTCCTCGAATAATCCTTGACGCGACCAGCCCCTTAATGATTTTTCTTCTGTTGATTCACTCGATGATACTCCTACGAATTTATCAATCTGTTCGCCTAAACTTTCTAAAGAGTCTCCACTCGACATATTCTAACCGACGAGTCTACAAACAAATAATTTCTAAGATTTGGGTTTCTTAAAGATCAAATCCTACTCCCCTCTCCAAACACAAATCCACCAAATAACGTATGATTCAAAAGATCAAACAACCTAATTTAGCTAAGAACAGTTTGAAGCTACTCTATGAATATTCAAAGGAAATGAAGAACGCGAAGAGAGTTTTGAAGAAGTACCTTGGAGCCTTGAAGTTCTCTCCCAAATCGTTGATCTTGTGAATGAAACAAATGAACCCATCAAGCCACTCTTATACTACTTCTTTTGGCGGTTCATTTCCCGCCAAAAGACTCCTCGTTATTTGCGTTAGGTTTTACTTCGTTAAACGACACGTGGAAGATCTAGGAAATATAAAATATTTTGATGAATTCTGGATTATCACAACTTGACACCACTTGCTCTCAGCAACAAAATTCTCTTCATGACTGCCTTCACCATTTGTCACGACATCATTAGATATGAAGGTCGCTTTCATTCAAGAAAAATTAATTGGGCAAACCCCGGTGCATGCCTTATAATCACTCGACACATGATAAAAATATTGAATAGATTGTGCATTCGACACATTTCAAGTGGAATTCCTGAACCTACATTTGGTTCAGTCGACAAATTGACATTCCCCATGACTCTTATCGAGTCAAGTGGAACTCCTGAACATACATTTGGTTCAGTCGACAAAGGGACATTCCCCATGACTCTTGTCGAGTCAAGTGGAACTCCTGAACATACATTTGGTTCAGTCGACAAATGGACATTCCCCATGACTCTTCTCGAGTCAAATGGAACTCCTGAACCTACATTTGGTTCAATCGACAAATGGGACATTCCCCATGACTCTTGTCGAGTCAAGTTGAATTCCTGAACCTACATTTGGTTCAGTCGACAAAAGGGACATTCCCCATGACTCTTGTGAAGTCAAGTGGAACTCCTGAACCTACATTTTGTTCAGTCGACAAAGGGACATTCCCCATGACTCTTGTCGAGTCAAGTTGAACTCCTGAACCTACATTTGGTTCAGTCGTCAAAAGGGACATTCCCCATGACTCTTGTGAAGTCAAGTGGAATTCCTGAACCTATATTTGGTTCAGTCGACAAAGGGACATTCCCCATGACTCTTGTCGAGTCAAGTGGAACTCCTGAACATACATTTGGTTCAGTTGACAAAGGGACATTCCCCATGACTCTTCTCGAGTCAAATGGAACTCCTGAACCAACATTTGGTTCAGCCGACAAAGGGACATTCCCCATGACTCTTGTCGAGTCAAGTTGAATTCCCGAACCTACATTTGGTTCAGTCGACAAAAGGGACATTCCCCATGACTCTTGTGAAGTCAAGTGGAACTCCTGAACCTACATTTGGTTCAGTCGACAAAAGGGACATTCCCCATGACTCTTGTGAAGTCAAGTTGGACTCCTGAACCTACATTTGGTTCAGTCGACAAAGGGACATTCCCCATGACTCTTGTCGAGTCAAGTGGAACTCCTGAACCTACATTTGGTTCAGTCGACAAAGGGACATTCCCCATGACTCTTGTCGAGTCAAGTTAAACTCCTGAACCTACATTTGGTTCAGTCGACTAAAGGGACATTCCCCATGACTCTTGTGAAGTCAAGTTGGACTCCTGAACCTACATTTGGTTCAGTCGACAAAGGGACATTCCCAATGACTCTTGTCGAGTCAAGAGGAACTCCTGAACCTACATTTGCTTCAGTCGACAAAGGGACATTCCCCATGACTCTTGTCGAGTCAAGTGGAACTCCTGAACATACATTTGGTTCAGTTGACAAAGGGACATTCCCCATGACTCTTCTCGAGTCAAATGGAACTCCTGAACCAACATTTGGTTCAGCCGACAAAGGGACATTCCCCATGACTCTTGTCGAGTCAAGTTGAATCCCGAACCTACATTTGGTTCAGTCGACAAAAGGGACATTCCCCATGACTCTTGTGAGTCAAGTGGAACTCCTAAACCTACATTTGGTTCAGTCGACAAAGGACATTCCCCATGACTCTTGTGAAGTCAAGTTGGACTCCTGAACCTACATTTGGTTCAGTCGACAAAGGGACATTCCCCATGACTCTTGTCGAGTCAAGTGGAACTCCTGAACCTACATTTGGTTCAGTCGACAAAGGGACATTCCCCATGACTCTTGTCGAGTCAAGTTGAACTCCTGAACCTACATTTGGTTCAGTCGACTAAAGGGACATTCCCCATGACTCTTGTGAAGTCAAGTTGGACTCCTGAACCTACATTTGGTTCAGTCGACAAAGGTACATTCCCAATGACTCTTGTCGAGTCAAGAGGAACTCCTGAACCTACATTTGCTTCAGTCGACAAAGGGACATTCCCCATGACTCTTGTCGAGTCAAGTGGAACTCCTGAACCTACATTTGGTTCAGTCGACAAAGGGACATTCCCCATGACTCTTGTCGAGTCAAATAGAACTGCTGAACCTACATTTGGTTCAGTCGACAAAGGGACATTCCCCATGACTCTTGTCGAGTCAAGTGGAACTCCTGAACCTACATTTGGTTCAGTCGACAAATGGACATTCCCCATGACTCTTGTCGAGTCAAGTGGAACTCCTGAACCTACATTTGGTTCAGTCCACAAAGGGACATTCCTCATGACTCTTGTCGAGTCAAGTGGAACTCCTGAACCTACATTTGGTTCAGTCGACAAAAGGGACATTCCCCGTGACTCTTGTCGAGTCAAGTGGAACTCCTGAACCTACATTTGGTTCAGTCGACAAAGGGACATTCCCCATGACTCTTGTCGAGTCAAGTGGAACTCATGAACCTACATTTGGTTCAGTCGACAAAGGGACATTCCCCATGACTCTTGTCGAGTCAAGTGGAACTCATGAACCTACATTTGGTTCAGTCGACAAAAGGGACATTCCCCATGACTCTTGTCGAGTCAAGTTGAACTCCTGAACCTACATTTGGTTCAGTCGACAAAGGGACATTCCCCATCACTCTTGTCGAGTCAAGTTGAACTCCTGAACCTACATTCGGTTCAGTTGACCAGAGAATGTTCCCCATTACTTATGTCGAGTCAATTGTATCCATTGATCTTCAAAATGATCAGACGACCAGGAACCGATTCCCATAAGTCAAGTCAAATCAGAAGGACTAAGACTTCGTCTGCCCAGATGATACACGCGATATATTCCAAAAACCCACATTTTGCACATATTCATATAAACCATTCGACAGAAGGTGATACATCCTTATCACATGCTTTTTGTGATTAATATCATACGACACAAATGTATATACTCTCTAAGACAAAACTTTTTGACTTAGAGAGTAAGGGACAAACTGTACGAACCAAATATGGGCCAAGGATAAAACCGTCCTTTACCTTAAACCCAAAATGGTATGCAGAGCCCAAAATGGTATGCAAAGCCCGAAAGTAAAGGCCAGGCCCAAAATATTTATGTATTATTGTATTACAATTAAGTCATAAGCCTGAAGACAAAAACCCCTAAATTATATCAACTACTCTTCTTCTACTTTGCCCGACAGGAAACCTATTCCCACCTGCCCAGACTTTTTATCAAATACACAAAGCACGTGGTGGGACTTATGCCAGCTGCCAATGATGATAATCTTCATCTATAAATTGGAACGAAATTCGAGAGACAGTGCAGAGTTAAACTTCTTTCTTACAAGTCTCTACTCTCTGACACTAACTCTCTTAGAGTAATCCATCTCTTTAAACACTTCTCACCGCCCTCACGGCTACCAAAAGAATTCAAGGTAACATCAAACCTTGCTTTCACATTTTACATATTTACTGATCATTTCATACTACTGACTTGGGCGTCGGAGTGTCTCCGGTACCTACCACACCGGTAGGCAGTCTACTCACATTCATTCTTCTTTGTTTTGCAGGATTGTTAGTGCCCCTATTTCCAAATTCTGATTGTGGACCTCGGCCGAAATCCAGCATCCACAACAATTAAAAATAATTATAATTTTTTTCCAAAAGAAATCCAATATGAAGAATTGTAATTATAAATTTTTCATATAATTATACAGAACCAAACCAGTCAGTGCCCAATGCCCACCCCTAGTTGAAACCAAATATATCCCATTTAAATGAACGATTCAATATTGAATAGGAGATATTTGGGATCTTTATGTGAATTTTTTTATGAGGCTCTTTACATTCAACAATATCAATTATTAAGGATGCTAAAAAAAATCGAGACATTCTTACAATACAATAAGTGACTTAAAAAATTAATTATCTTTTATGATAACTAGTATAGGGCCCGTACTTTTTGCAGATTGAGCACATCTTTGACTGTAATTTCATATCATAACAAAAATTTAATACTATTTTAGGTATTAATCTTTTTTATATGATCTAGATCTAGTTAGTTTTATAATTTAAATGATATAATTGATTTACTTATACTTAATATATATGTCTCATTTTTTTGTTTATCAATCCTCAAACAGTATTTCTAATTTGCATTAATGTTTCTCTCTCATCTTATTGTCTCATTTGAAATCATATTTCTATTTATAAACAACCTAAAAAATATTTAATTCATGTGGCGTGAGATGATTAAAAATATTTAATATATATATATATATATATAATATTTTTATACTGTAATAGGTATCTTATGTTAATAATTTATTATTTTAATTTTATAATTTAATAATAAAAAATAATTATAGAGATATTTTAATTTTATAATTTAATAATAAAAAATTAATTTTAGAAATTACGTTAATTATATATAATTTAATAGTATTTTTTTAAAAAAAAAAATTAATAGGATAGACTTATATGTTATCTTATTATAATAGAATTCTTATAAATTTATAATATATATTTTTATTGTAATATGGTTTCTATTTAATAGATTTATTAATTTCGTGTGTGTGTATATATATATATATATATAATATAAAATAATTATAGAGATATTTTAATTTTATAATTAAATAATAAATATGAGATTCTATTTTTATATTATAATAGGTTTCTTATTTGTAATTTAATAATAAAAAATTAATTATCGAGATTAGGTGCCACATATTTTTTTAATTATAATATATTTTCTTATTATAATTGTTTTATTATTTTAATAGTTTATCATTTTAATTTTGTAATTTAAAAATAATTAATTATATTTTATATTTTTATTTTAATTGGAGATTATGTTTTTATATTATAATAGGTTTCTTATTATATTGTAATTTTAAAAATAATAAACTACAAATTTAATTAATAAAATAAATAGGTTTATTATTTTAATAGGATAATATGTTTTTATATTGTAATATGTTTTTTATTTTAATAATTTATTATTTTAATTTTATAATTTAAAAATAAAAAATAAATTTATAAATATTTTAATTTTATAATTTAATAATAAAAAATTAATGGTAGTTATTATGTGCCACATTAAAATAAAATCTACTATTAAATAAAAAAATAAGAGATTTTATTTTTATATTATAATAAGTTTCTTATTTTAATTTTTAATAATAAAAACTTATTTTAGGGATATTTTAATTTTACAATTTAATGTATTATTATTGCAATATGTTTCTTATTTAATAAATTTATTAATTTAATATTGAGTTGTCACATGGTACGATATGAAAATTTTAAAATATTTATCTTATAATTATATATATATATATGTGTGTGTGTATATATATATCTATATAATAAAGGAGAATGGTGTTGGAGGAAGGAGAGTGTATCCAACGGCTCTCTTTATGTGGCTTAATTAACGGCCCAGATCATTTCATTGGTAATTGGAGGAAAGAGAGTGAATTGATTGATGGAAAGGGTCAAAAATTTTCAAATTAAAAAATAGAAAGTTAAAATAAAATCATTTAATTAAAAAATAAAATCATTTAATTCTGTAACACCGTGCCGTAGGCACGGGTTAAATACTGTAACACCGTGCCGTAGGCACGGGCCAAAACTAGTGTATATATATAGAGGGAGAGAGAGAGACTTTTAATTAGAGTTTTATAAGATAAATGCCTAATAAAAATAAGGCCACTTAAAATATGAGGCTCTAGCCAGTGAGTATGATGAGTCTTTAGTCTTATTAATTGCCAATTTATTTGATTGGACTCTGTGAACATTTCCTAATAGGTTGGAATAGAAGCATCATCAGTATCATCGAGTTTTTCTTTACATGCATGCACCTCGCTGTACTGGTTCATTATCAAATTGTCGGTGGAATGTAAATGTTTAAAAAAAATAATAATAATTCTTCCAAATGATACTATCAATTAATAATTATTTAAATAATAGAATTAAATATAAATATCATTTATTTAATAATTTTTTAATGTTTTAACATATGCGATAAAATATTATTGGATTATTAAATAGATGACGTGATACCACAAGAGTCGACCGTAAATAAGCGGTATAAACCACAGTCTAGGCCCAGTTCATGATAGGGACGGACACAATTCGGCTGTGGATACTGATTTTCGTCTGAGGTCCACAATCGAGAATTTGTAATATGGAGCACTAGTGATCTTGCAAAATAAAGGTACATTGAGCGGGGAGGATACTATCCACCGGTGTGGTGGGTGTCGTAAGCTCTCCGACGTTCAAGTCAATAAAGATGAGTGGACTGTAAATAAAATAAAGGGGAGAGCAAGGTTTAATATTACCTTGATCTTTTCGGGTTGCCGTGAGGGCGGAAAGTTAGTGTTTAAAGAGTAAAAGGTCTGAGAGCTCAAGTTGGAGAACTCAGACTTGAATGATCATGTTTCGATTTGCGTTGCTATTTTATAGGTAGAGAAATGTGACTTCATTAGTTGGCATAAGTCCCACAACGTGCTTTGAACATTTGGCGAAAGGTCATAGCATGTGGAAATATGTTTTGTGTTAGGAAAAAGAAGGAAGCAGTTGGTATATAATAAGATGAGATTGTCTTTAAGCTACTAGCTTAATTATAGTTGAATAATGCAAAATTTTATGGGCTGGATTACCATTTTTGGGCTTTGTTTGGGTTCGAAGTGAAAAGACGATTTTATGATTTAAATCATGAACCTTCATCTGGTTCAGTCGACAGGGGACAATCCCCCTTGGACTCATGTCGAGTCAAATGAAGGCTTGGATTACTCTCAGTCCAAACAACAATGTCGTATGAATTAAATCCTGAACCTTTATCTGGTTCAATCGACATGGGACATCCCCCTTGGAATCATGTCGGTCAAATGAAGGCCAGGACTACTCTCAATCCAGACGATAATGTCGTATGAATTAAATCATGAACCTTCATCTGGTTCAATCGACAGGGGACATCCCCATTGGACTCATGTCGAGTCAAATGAAGGCTTGGACTACTCTTAGTCCAGACGACAATGTCATATGAATTAAATCCTGAACCTTCATCTGGTTCAGTCAACAAGGGACATCCCTCTTGGAATCATGTCGAGTCAAATGAAGGCATAGACTACTCTCAGTCCAGAAGACAATATCGTATGAATTAAATCCTGAACCTTCATCTGGTTCAATCGACAGAGGACATCCCCATAGGACTCATGTCAAGTCAAATGAAGACATGAACTACTCTCAGTCCAGACGACAAGGTCATATGAATTAAATCCTGAAACTTCATCTGGTTCAGTAGACAGGGGACATCCCTCTTGGACTCATGTCGAGTCAAATGAAGGCTTGGACTACTCTCAGTCCATACGACAATGTCGTATGAATTAAATCCTGAACCTTCATCTGGTTCAGTCGACAGGGGACATCCCCCTTGGAATCATGTCAAATCAAATGAAGGCATGGACTACTCTCAGTCCAGACGACAATGTTATATGAATTAAATCCTAAACCTTCATCTGGTTCAGTCGATAGGGGACATCCCTTTTGTACTCATGTCGAGTCAAATGAAGGCTTGGACTACTGACAATCCAGACGACAATGTCGTATGAAATAATACCCTGAACCTTCATATGATTCAGACGACACAGGACATCCTCCTTGGACTCATTCCCCATGGCTCATGTCAAGTTCATAAACATGAACTGCATTTTAACCAGAAGAAACACTAAAAAAATTACACAGCTTTTCTCTCCAAATGCATGAAAGGCTTTACTGAACCACCCAAACGACAGAGGATGGTGCTTAGAATAATGCATTCTTGACAGGTACTCTTCATCTTGTTTTATACGACGCGCATTGGAATACTCTCCAAGTCAAGGACTTCTTGACTTAGAGAGTATGAGACAAACTGTGTGGGCCAAGAGCAAAATCGTCTTTTTACTTCGAACCCAAATAAAGCCCAAAAATGGTAACCCAACCTATAAAACTTTGCATTATTCAACTATAATTAAGCCAGTAGCTTAAAGGCAATCTCATCTTATTATATACCAAATGCTTCCCTCCTTTTCCTAACACAAAGCATATTTCCACATGTTATGACATTTCGCCAAATGCTCAAAGCACGTTGTGGGACTTATGCCAACTAATGAAGTCACCTTTCTCTACCTATAAAATAACAACGCAAATCGAAACATGGTCATTCAAGTCTGAGTTCTCAAACTTGAGCTCTCAGAACCTTTTACTCTTTAAACACTAACTCTCCGCCCTCACGGCAACCCGAAAAGATCAAGGTAATACCAAACCTTGCTCTCCTCTTTATTTTATTTACTGTCCAGTCATCTTTATTGACTTGAGCGTTGAAGAGCCTACGGCGCTCACCACATCGATGGGCAGTATCATCCCCGCTCACTTTATCTTTGTTTTGCATGATCATTAGTGTCCCATGTTATAAATTCTCGATTGTGGATCTCGGACGAAAATCAGCATCCATATCGGTTAAAGATAAAAATTATAACTATTTTATGAGACTCATTACATTCAACACCATCAACTCTCAAGGAACATAAAATGGCTCAAAATCAATTCTATTTTTAATGATATCATGAATTTCAACAATAGTCAAGAAGTGAAGTTCACAAAAATAATAGTTAAGAAATTTAAATTATACATTCAACGTGAATAGTATCCAACATAATTTTTTCGTAGAAAACGAATCTTGATTTTAGACTAATAATTAATTGGATTATAAATTATAAGATGCCTATAAAATTGAGACATTTTTATAATACAGTAGGTGACTTAAACAATAATTATTAATTAGAATTTTATTAGACAAATACCTAAAAAAACAAAACCTTCTTAAAATATAATGATCCAACGATCACATTATTTACCTTATTTTATAGTCGTCCATGCTAATGAGAGTCAAACGTAACATATAATAGTGTTTATATTTTTTTTTGATAACTTTTACGTTTATTTCAATTAATTTTCGGGACCTATATCAACGTATAGTCCCAAATAAATATATCAACTGAAATTTAAATCTGAACAAATAAGTCACTCAAATCCAAATTCTTTATTACCACAACCCCTTAGGATTAAGTGTTTGTGTTGTTTTGAGTTATTTTCAATTGAAAAAACAATAACTAACCAAATGATTAATTACATTTGTCCATATTACATGAGTCTTTAGTCTTATTAATTGCCAAATTATTTGATTTGACTCTGAAATTTCCTAATTGTTAGGAAAAAAAGCAACAGCAATATCATCCAGTTCTACAATTGTCGGTGGAATGTAAAACAAAAATAAAAATAAAAATAATTATTTAATAATAGACATATGAATAATATGATACTATAAATTAATAATTATATGAAATGATATAAATATCATTTATTTAATAAATTTTTAATACTTAAATACACAAGGACTAGCCCCGAGAGGTAGGCAACATAGGCCTAACTTCTTGATAAGGGTGGGCATTGTTTGGTTTGGTTCGTTATAATTACAAAAAAAATTATAATTATAATTATAATTATAATTTTTGGATTTTAAAAAAAGTAACTATACAATTTTACTCATTTCAAAAAAATTATAATTATTTTTAATTATTTGCTCGGTTTGGTTGAATTTGATTTTTCAGTTTTTTAATAATAACAATAAAAAATTAAAATTAACAACCATAACAACATTGATTAAATCTAATGTTTATTCAAAAAAATTTAAACAATAGTTATTTTAATTATCATTAACTATTCAAATAAACGTTTTTATCATGAAATACAATCATCATTTAAAGTATTTAAAGAGTATACATATTAAAAAAAATCATAATCTAAACAAAAAATAATTACAAACATTTCATGAAATTAATCATGAATAAACACAAAAATAAATTTAATAATGTAACAAATATAATATATAAAATTGTATGGACCAAGAACCCAAAAGTCATTGTATCTCATGCCTAGGCACGAGTTTTGAAAGAGAACATGACTCGTGACCTCCATGTGGCCCAGAGCAGCGTCATAGGCACCCAGACAAGGCCCAATCGGAACAAGGCTACCAACAATCTGAAGTCTTTGCGCGTGACTCATACGCGGTGCCCATAGGGCCCATACGCCCCAAATGATAAAGGCCCAAACGGACTAAAGGCTTCTAACAGCCTACCTGCTCAAAAAGGCCATAGCAAGTCCTGATCATGCCACTCGATGTCTCAACCGATATTCCTTGTTCAATAGCCAGTCAACGGTATTCCATATTATACAGTGTCCCAGTGGACACTGTCCGTAAGTCTACAAAAAATTGATCAATCTTTAATAAAGGAAATTAAATACTTAAATCTCGATATAACACCTACAAACACAGTGGTATAATCCGAGTACAATAAGAATCACACATAATCCCGAAAATATAGGCATTCTTAATTTGATCCCTAATTTACTATTTTTTCCTAAATAAAGTTGGAGTACCACTCTTCCAATGAATCCAAAACCGACTTGAAGACTACTTCATAGCCGATAAAAAGAGAGGGAGTCTAAGGGATTGAGGGACACAAGTTTTGGCTCTCACACTCGAGATCTTAAAGCATACAATACCCTCTAAATATCAGCCCACCGCCTTCACAGAAATCTATAAAGATCAAGGTGACCATAAACCTTGCTCTTCCCTCTCCTCGCCTACATCACTGACTTGAACGTCGAAGTTCTTACGTCATTCACCATACTGGTGGGTAGATACTCTGCGCACTCTGCGCTCACTCTACCTTTGTTTTGCAGGATCATTGGAGCCCCAACATACAAAATTTTTTATTGTAGGCCGAAGGCGAAATTTAGCGTCTATAATTTGGCACCCACCAGGGGCCGCAATAATTTATAGCAAGAAAATATCTCTTAGTCTATGATCTCCACAACACACATGGCTTCTGGCGGTGAAAACACCCCCAGACTCTGTGATCGGACAGTTGGCCGCTCTTTAGGAACTGCTGCAGGCATTAGAAGAAGAGAACCTTATGATATAAAGCACCAACACTAGCCTATAGAAGTAATTGGAGCAGATGGCCTTGACCTCTCAATGACGAGGAACTCAGGACCACCCCAGTAGTCAACACGCCCAAGTGTCCACCAATACGACCAAAATTAGCTTACTAAGGGCCAAATGGATATCTTATGAGTCAAAAACTTCCTTCCACAGTCTTTTCTTTTTCTAGAACGGACCTTCAATTCCTTTTCAGAGTGGGAAAACTAAGGATGAACTTGGTATTTGAGACGGCTTGGGTGGTGGTGCCGAATGCTCGATTATGGAGTAGACCCGCAGGATAAAAAGAAATGAGCTCAAGTAAAAAAAAATATTAAGAACAACAAAGTAAAACACTCAACGAACTCCAATGCTCGGGGATTCGGCCAGCTTCAGCTGACTCGAAGACATTGTCTCTCTCACAAAGAAGTAAAACTTATGTCAGTCTCTTATTGGTCATGAGCCCCAACACTAGATGCTTCTTCTTCTGGAGAAGATACAAATGATATCTCTCATTCTCCATCAAGTACTCTTTCAAGTAATAGTTGTATAGTAAATCTCTCACTCTAAACTCAATTCCCAATTCAAACGACATACATCCAATCAATAATAAAATCTCCATGTATTGGGCATCAATAGTGAAGGGGCCAACTCCTAGTAGTCCAATACCTCCCAAACTAACCTAGGCACTGGGAACCTCAACCCATTAGCGAAGGGACGTTCATACAACTTTATCCACCCGGGTATTTTTATAGTCGCTTCTCTCACTCGACGTAACTAACCTGATTTCAACCGACTCAGAGAACTTATCCCTTATCGATTGTTCGGTCACTTAACTCCCTTATCATAGGTAAGGCCTTAAATGGTCTCACATACTTTGGCACTCCTAGAGGCGATTCAGTTATTGTCAGAATCCCAACCTTACCTAAACATTCATGCGACCACTCAAAACCGATTTCTTCCTTAGCTGACTCACTAGGTGACCTAGAAATGCTATCATGAGATCCGACATACATCTCTATAGGGGTATCACTAGAACCCATAGAACTTTCACTCGACATTACTTCACTCGATAATGTATTCACGCCTATGAATAATTAATGGTTCTCAATTTTTACGTCCTAATGATTAAACGATCATATTCTTCAAACACAAATTCTTGAATCTCACTAAATCCTAACAAATCAATTCACTTAAATAGTCAAAGAAAAATTTCAATATATTCTATGAACAATTGAAGAAACCGAAGAACATGAGAGAATATGAAGAATATCTTGAAGACTATGAGAGCTCATTAAATTTGCTAAAAAGAGAATGTTTTTGTAAATGAAGCAAATAAGCCTCCCAACCTCACTTATGCCTACTTCCCATTTGGCGCTTCATTTTCCCGACTAAAACCTCCTCGAAACTTTTACTAGGGTTACAGTTGTGAGCCATCAATTAGGGGCCCACAACCTATGAATGCCCATCTCTTGAATCCGTCTCATGAAGCCCAATTTAGCTCAACAAGAGCAATAGTTGGGGTGAACCCCATTGTCTCATGGTGATAATTTACCCTTTAAAGATGTAACTATGTAGTTTGGGAACGATTGCCCTTCCACACCCAAAATTAAGGTCAAAACATCCATGTTCTCCCAATGACAATGAGAGATACGTGTTTGGCTCAGAAGACACGAGATGTAGTTTATCTCCCCCAGCCGCAGCAGTAACATACTCCTTAACTCTCAATTATCCTAGACGATTGAGAGGCACCCTACATCCATGCCATCTTCTCTAAAGTGCATGATATTACTATTGCTATTCTCAGTCAACCCTAAAGGGCATTCGATGATATCAGGGCTTTATTTTGGTCCAAAATCTTCTAAGGGACTATCATATACACTCCATACGACATAGTGTGGCCCTTGCTCTGGCCGACCTCCAAAGTCCGTCGATTGGTTCAGCCGACAAAGCCTTCAATCGATAGGAAATGTGTTAGAACAATTAAATATGTTTGCGATTTTAGGCACGTGAGCAACATCATGATACACTGTGGTAATTTTAATCGGCGAGAGTATATTCAACCAGTGTAGCCTCTATTGACATTACATCATACGCTCAGTCGACATCAAGAAAATTGTATGCTAGAGTTGAAGACCCAGACTTTCATTTGGTCCAGACAACGTTGAAGACTCCCTTAAAAATTCTTCAGGTCTAGTCGATAGGAGATTATCTGAAACCTTCATCTGGTCCAGTCGATGAGAATAATTTCCATGATTTTTTTCGAGTTAGGTTAAAGACCAGGACCTTCATCTGGTATAGACGACGTTGAAGACTCCCCTGGACCTTCTTCAACTCTGGGCCACTGGACATTATCCTAAACCTTCATTTAATCCAGTCGACGAGAATATTCCCCATGAATTTTGTATAGTAAAGTTGAAGACCTGAAACTTCATCTGGTCCAGATGACGTTGAAGACTCTCTATGACCTTCTTCAGGTCTAGTCGACTGGAGATTATCTTGGACCTTCATCTAGTCCAGTCGACAGGAACATTCCCCATGACTCTTGTCAATTCAGATTGAAAACCTAGACCTTCATCTGGTTCAGACGACGTTGAAGACTCTTCTGGACCTTCTTCAGGTCCAGTCGACCAGAGAATCTCTTGAACCTTCATCTGGTCTAATTGACAAGACATTCTCTAATGACCTTCATCAGGTTATAGAATCGTCTGGACCATCATCTGGTCCATACAACTTTGAAGTCTTATAAACCTTTGATTGGTCCAGTTGACATAGCATGACATTTGTCTAGTCTAAGCATCATCAATATTCTAAATGACATGGAATCTCATACGACATACTCTCTAAGCCAATGACTCATTGACTTAGAGAGTATAGGAAAAACTGTGCGAGTCAAATTTGGACCAATGACCCAAAAGTCATTGTATCTTAGGCCTACGTACGAGTTTTGCATGAGAACATGACTCGTGGCCTTCATCTGGCCCAAAGCAGTGTCATGGGCTCCTAGACAAGGCCCAATCAGCACAAAACTACCAACAATCCTAAGTATATACGTGTGACTCATATGTGGGGTCCATAGGGCCAATACGTCCTAAATGAGAAAGGCCCAAACAGACTAAAGGGTTATAAGAGCCCACCTGGCTCAGAAGGGCCCTAACAGGCCCTGATCATGCTACTCGATGTCCCTGATGACATTCCTTGGTCAATGGCTCAATCAACAATTTTCTATATTATGCAGTGTCCCAGTGGACACTGTCTGCCGGTATACACATGATTGGTCTATCTTTAATAAAGGAAATTAAGTATTTAGATCTCGACATAATACTTACAAACACGATTGTATAATCCGAGTACAATAGGGATTACACGTAATCCTGAAAATCTAGGCATTCTTGATTCGATCCCTACTCTACTACTTTTTCCTAAATATGGTTGGAATACGACTCTTCTAAGGAATCCAAAACCGACTTGAAGACTACTTCACATCCTATAAAATGAGAGGGGGTCTGGGGGATTGAGGGACATAAGTCATGACTCTCGCACTCAAGATCTCAAAGCATACAATACCCCATAAATACCAGTTCACCATTCTCACGGTAATTTATGAAGATTAAGGTAACCCTAAACTTTTCTCTTCCCTCTCTTTTCGTCCATCTTCATCACTGATTTGAGCGTCGGAGTGCCTACGGCATCCACCACACCGGTGGGTAGATACTATGCGCTCACTCTACCTTTGTTTTGCAGGATCGTTGAAGCCCCCAACATATAAAAATCTCGATTGTAGGCTGAATGCGAAATTCAGCGTCTACAAAAATAAATAATATGATTAGATTAAAAAAAATCAATAAATCAAATTATTCTGTTAATTCAGTTTGGTTCGATTTTTTAGTTAAAAATTATTCTAATTCGGTTCGACTCAATTTTTTAGTTAAAAAAATTGAACATATATTTTATTTAATTAAAAAATTTATCATTTCAGTTTTTTTCGGTTAAGCTCTTTCTTCGGTTTCAGTAACTTTTTTTGTCCACCCCTATTTCTTGATAAAATTTCAAGGCCTAATTTAATTATTTTGTTTAAAATAAGAAGAAAAACAAGCATAAATAACCTCATATATTTTGTTAGTTTTCATTTTTATCCTTTTAATAACCAAAATCAAAATCTATTAAAAATTTTAGGACCAAATCATTTCAGATATATTAATTATCTAACTTGGAGCCCCCATTTTCAACGAATTGCCTAGAACCGCCCAAATCTCAGGGCGCCCCTTAAATATACCACCCTTCTATTGTATGTTTTTTAGTAAAAAATATGATGACCGACAGTGTTGAAAGAGATCAAAGAACTAAAATGAAATCGAAAATAATTGATTTCTTTTTAACCCCAAATAGACATTCATTCAAAAACCCATGTTGCTTGTGTCTATTTTTTAAGCAACGTGAATTATATATGCATGATCCGTCAATCTCAACCGAAAATGAAAAGCAAATTTTATGTAGCCTGGGACACCTATTTCCTTTGTTTTTCTTTCACCAATGAAAAGTTTCAAATCCTGGACCATATGAAAATGATGTTCTAACAAAGAGGAAGCCAGCTAGGGCCCTTACCCCATGCAAAATTTCATAATTTTAAGCCACGGAGAAATCATTTTTTTTTTTTTAAATATTAAAAACTTCGCCGTCAAATCACCCGATCCGGACTTAAGTGGAATAGGTAAAACCTCCGGCTGCCACAGATTCTTATAAGAAATTCATAATCTAGACTCGAACTCATAACCTATCAACTAAATCATAAGCCATTTGCCATCAAACTCCACTCCTTCGCCGAATCATATTCTATTATTCTTGTACAAGAATCACAATATTATACGCTATCTCATCAGAATTATTGGGGCTGTCCCTGTTACTTTGCCTTATTATTGAAGTCACAGTACTTCTTGCAAGTATATAATTAAGCCAAATTTTTCCTACTGATTGTATTCAAAGTGTCCGAAATGGCAGTAACATGTTCCCACTTCCTATTGCTTACAGCCATTGTTGTTACTGCAACTCTTAATCAAGCCAATTCCGAACTCTCTAAAGACTACTATAAATCCACATGCCCTAAAGCACTGTCCATTGTTGAGGAAGGAGTCATAGCTGCTATAAAAAATGAAACACGCATAGCAGCTTCTTTACTTCGACTTCATTTCCACGACTGCTTTGTTAATGTATTTTTGCAGCTTTGTTTTGTGTTCTGGGTTTTTGCTGTTTCAAGTTATTTTAACTGATTATATTAATGAGATTTGAATTTGGTGATGATCAGGGCTGTGATGGATCGGTTCTGTTGGATGATACGGCCAGCTTCATTGGTGAGAAAACAGCAGCTCCTAACAACAACTCAGCCAGAGGATTCAATGTTGTTGATGACATTAAAGCTAAATTGGAGAAATCATGCCCAGGTGTGGTGTCCTGTGCAGATATTCTTGCCATTGCTGCTCGTGATTCAGTTGTTCATGTAAGTAATCTCCATGTATCCTTGTTACTTTAATGATCAAGATCTTCGACCTTGTTTGATTTTCACAAAATAATGTTCGATACTCTACATTTTAGCTGAGGCAAATAAAATTATCTCATTAATAAACCAGATTTTTCATATTGTCCCGTTAACCTCTAAGTGGATCCGCTACAATTTTATACTATGCTACTTTCACCATTTATGCTTCAAATTGCAGTTAGGGGGTCCTTTCTGGAAGGTCAGATTGGGAAGAAGAGATTCTACAACAGCTAGCAGGGCAGCTGCAAATACTTCAATCCCTCCACCCACTTCTAATTTAAGTGCTCTCATATCAAGCTTCTCTGCCCAGAGTCTCTCATTAAAGAACTTGGTGGCTCTTTCTGGTAAAATGTTCAAATGTAATATATTAATTACATGCTACAAGATTCATTATTAATAAATAATAATGCTCATATTATATGGCAGGTTCACACACAATAGGCAAGGCAAGATGCACATCATTTCGAGGACGCATATATAATGATTCCAATATTGACACCAGATTCGCCAAGTCGTTGCAGAGACAATGCCCAAAAAGTGGAAATGATAATGCTCTGGCAAACCTTGACCTTCAAACTCCAACCTGCTTTGACAATTTATATTACAAGAATCTGTTGAATAAGAAGGGACTTCTTCATTCAGACCAAGTGCTCTTTAATGGCAGCTCCGCAGATTTTCTGGTCAAAAAATATGCTGCTAATACCTCTGCTTTTTTTAAGGACTTTGCCAAGGCTATGATCAAGATGGGCAACATCAGGCCTCTTACAGGAAGTGCTGGACAGATCAGGATCAATTGCAGAAAAGTCAACTGAAAAGTTATCTGCATTGCCCCATTGTGTAATACGATATCAACAGTTTGATGTATTAATAATTTTGAATGCTTTGATTGCTTGCTTCAACATAAATGTTATATTTCATTTTTTTTCTAAAGCAATAATATTGTGAACAGATCCTGATCAGTGATAGAAAACTTCTGAGAATACGGGACACATGTTAGAGAGATTAGTTGAGATGCGTAAATTGGTCCGAACACTCCGATTATCAAAAAATAATAATATTGTGAACAAATACAAAATTAGATGAAAGCCTATTGATGCAAACATCTAATTTTAACCCGAAAGGCTTCAGATATTAATGTTATAAGTCAAAATCCAAAATGAAACTGGTGCATGTAATGAAATCAAGCAAGCAGAAACATACATTCAACTTTCGGCGCTCCAGCCATGCAACTTCATGCATGCACTCCAGGTTGGCCAACTTGGCCAGTGAGTATAAAGTTGGCAAAAACGTGTGGCACTGTAGCACACGTTTTTGCCCTATAAAATAAAGATTGAATCTCAGTTGTAAATCATCCCAAAATTGTAAAGCTTCAAGAGAGAAAGATTTGAGAGTGTTAGAGAGTGAATGTTTTTTTTTTTTGTAAAGTTTAAACACTTGTATTCTATTCTTATAAGTAATAGAGTTTCGGTTTTCCTTCAAAAATACTCTAGAGTGAATAAAGAATCACAACAAGTGGTATCAGGAGCTTTGGTTCTACTTTGGGGTCGTAAAACCGAAGAACGGAACTCAGTTCGGAAAATTTGAGTTTCGGCAAAGTTGTCAAAAATCCATTTTGAGGATACCATCATCTAGTTCACGTTGAGACGAGTTCGGTGGTATTAAGATGACAGCAACCAATTACTCCCTCTAGAGACCTCGGATGATGGATTATTTACATTGTAAAGATTTGTATGATATTATCGAGGTGAAGGGAGTGAGACCAAAATCTGTTAAAGAGTATGACTTTAATAAACTCAATAACAGAACTCTGGACAGTGGATTAGTCACAGTGTCTTCCACTACGTAGCACATGATACATATGCTTACGAAATGTGGAGGAAACTGGAAGAAATATTTCAGGCCAAACAACTCGGAATAAAGCCTTAATCATGAGGCGTTTGGTGAACCTGAAGCTACGAAGTGAAACTTCCATTGCAGAACAAACCAACAAATTCCAAATCCCGGTGAACCAGTTGTCTGCAGTAGACATGCAACTGGCAGACGAAGTTCAAGCTCTCTTGTTACCCAGTTCTCTTCCTGATAGCTGGGAGACACTGGTGGTAACTCTCAGCAACGCAGCTCCAGGAGGGAAATTTACCATGCCTATGGTAAAAGACGCCCTATCTAATGAAGAAGCCAGAAGAAAAGACGTGGGCTCAGAAGCCCTTATCTCGGAGCATCGAGGAAGACAACATGAGAAAAATCAAGGTAAATGGAGAGGCAGAAGCAAAAGTAGGGGCAAATCCAAGGACATGAGAAATCCCACATACAAGTGCTTCCACTGTGGCATAGAAGGTCACCTAAAGAAGAATTTCCGGAAACTGCAATGAGAGCAGGGACAATGCAATAACCAGCCAAAGAAGAATGATACGGAGACACTAGTAGTTACCACGAGAGATGTAGCGATATGCTTCGACAAGGAAGAAGCATGCCTTCACACCGCAACTCAGGATGTCGAGTGGGTGATAGATACTGCAGCATCCTACCATGTCACTCCTCACAGAGATTTCTTCATAACATTCAAATCAGAAGACTCTGGAGCAGTGAATATGGGGAATACCAGTTCTTCTCAGATAGTGGGAATTGGTGAAATACAGTTGCAGACAAATGCAGGGTATACAATAACCCTGAAAGAGGTAAGACATGTTTCAGAACTTCGGCTCAATTTACTCTCGGGAGTAACCCTTGACAAACAAGGTTATGTTAGCCACTTCAGCAATGGCACTTGGAGAATGATAAAATGTGCCATGTTCATCGCCCGATGACATATTTATGGAACGTTGTACAAGACTCATGTGAAAATATGTGCAGAAAGCCTCAATATAGCTGAACCGGAGGCTTCTCAAAATCTGTGGCACTAGAGACTCGGTCACATGAGTGAAATGAGGTTGTCTACCTTGACAAAGAATGATCTAATCACTGTCTCTAAAAATGATGTTCTAGATCCTTGCAACCATTGTCTATTCGGTAAGCAACATAGAGTTTCTTTCAATTTCTCTTCTATAAGAAAATTATAGTTACTCAGTCTGGTGTACTCTGATGTTTGTGGTCCCTTGGAGGTAAATTCACTAGGCGGTAATTAATACTTTCTGACTTTCATTGACGATGCTTCTCGGAAGATATGAGTGTATTTTCTGAAATCAAATGATCAGGTCCTGGACTATTTCAAATTGTTTCATGCCATGGTCGAGTGTGAAATAGGGAAGAAATTGAAGTGTCTTCGCACAGACAATGAAGGTGAGTACACTTCCAAGGATTTCGATGCCTACTGCGGAAGTCACAACATTCGACACGAAATGACTGTTCCATGCACCCCACAATACAATGATGTCGCTGAAAGGATGAACTGCACCATTATGGAGAAAGTCATAAGCATGATCAGCATGGCTAAGCTGCCAAATCCATTCAAGGGAGAAGCTGTGCGTGCCGCCTGCTACCTGATCAACAGATCACCATCTGTACCGTTTAACTTTGAGATTATGGAGAAAGTGTGGTCTGGTAAGAATCATTCTTATTCTCACCTCAGAACATTTGGTTGTTTAGCCTTTGCACACGTATCCAATGAGCTCAGGCATAAGATCGATACAAGGACTACTCCATGCATCTTCATAGGCTATGAAGACGAGGAATTTGGATACAGGCTAAGGGACCCGAATGAAAGGAATGTCATCAGAAGCAGAGATGTATTGTTTCTTGAAGACCAAACAATAGAAGGCATTGAAAAACCCAAGATGTCTTCTAATTCCAGTGCCGACAAAACTGATGTAAATCTAGACACAACCTCAGCACCAACACGAATGGCCACAGATGATGGGGTGCAAGACATACCAAAAGCAAAACCTGATGAAGGTGGTGTTGAGCAGGGGGAGCTGCAACTTACTCCATCAGAGGCTACAAGATCATCCACAGATCTGGATGACAACAGACAGCTAGAAATCAGTGAACCTCCAATACGAAGATCTGAGCGGGGCCGGATTCCATCATCCAAATACTAAGGATCTGAATACATTCTGCTTACTGACGAGGGGGAGACATAAGCCTTCAACGAAGCTGTATCTCATAAAGACAAAGACCAATGGTTGTACGCAATGTAGGAAGAAATGGAATCTTTACAGAAAAATAACACTTATGAGATAGTCAAGCTCCCACATAGAATGAAGCCACTGAAGAAAAAATGGGTGTTCAAGCTCAAGAAAGATGGCAGCGGAAATATGGTGAAACACAAAGCTCGGCTAGTAGTCAAAGGATTCCTACAGAAAAAAAGAATTAACTTTGATGAGATTTTTTCACCAATGGTAAAGATGGCTTCAAACCGAGTTATCCTAGGATTGGTAGCCAGTTTGAACTTGGAGCTTGAACATATGGATGTCAAAACAACATTTCTTTATGGTGATCTGAATGAAGAAATCTACATGGAGCAGCCAGAAGAATTCAAGGTTTCAGGAAAAGAAAACCTTATTTGCAAGCTGAAAAAGAGCTTGTACAGGCTCAAACAAGCACCAAGACAGTGGTACAAGAAGTTTGACTCATTCATTGTGGGTCAAGGCTATAAAAGAACTGCAGCAGATCAGTGTGTATACATCCAGAAGTTTCCAAATGGAAATTTCATTGCTCTTCTACTATATGTGGACGACATGTTAATTGTTGGACAAAAAGTAGCGAAGATCAGCCAGCTAAAGAAGGAACTCTCCAAGTCTTTTGACATGAAAGACTTAGGACCAGCTCAACAGATTTTGGGAATGAAGATTGTTCGTGACAGACAGAACAAGAAGTTGTGGCTTTCACATGAGATTTATATTGAACGGATAATTAGGAGGTTCGATATACAGAAAGCCAAACCAGTCAGCGTTCCGCTAGCGCACCATTTCAAACTGAGCAAGAGTTCGTGCCCCTCATCTAAGAAAGAGAAATAGGAGATGTCATCAACACCATATTCTTCAGCTGTTGGAAGCCTTATGTATGCAATGGTATGTATCAGGCCAGTTATTGCATACGCAGTAGGTGTAGTGAGTCGTTTTCTCTCTAACCTTGGAAATCAATACTGGGAGGCAGTCAAATGGATTCTCAGGTACCTCAATGATACATCGAAGTTTCATCTATGCTACGGGGGAGTCGATCCGATCTTGGAAGGCTATACAGATTCAGATATGACATGAGATATTGATGGTAGGAAATCTACATCAGGTTTCATCTACACTTTTGCAAATGGAGATGTATCATGGCAGTCAAGATTGTAAAGGTGTATTGCATTATCCACAACAGAAGCTGAGTACATCGCTATAGCTGAGGCAGAAAAGGAAATATTTTGGCTAAAGCGTTTTCTCCAAGAGTTAGGGCTCAAGTAGACATGATACAAGATACATTGTGACAGTCAGAGTGCTCTGGACTTGAGCAAAAACTCAATGTATCATTCCCGGATGAAGCACATTGATATTCACTATCATTGGATACGCGAGGTGATGGATCAACAACTGTTGAGACTAGTGAAAATCCATACATATGAGAATTCAGCTGACATGTTAAAGAAAGTGGTTACTCGAGACAAGCTAGAGTTGTGCAGAGACATAGCCGGGATAGCTTTCAGATGATGATTGTTTCAGATGTAGATGGAATGGGAGAATTATAATGAAATCCAGCAAGCAGAAATATACATTCAACTTTCAGTGCTCCAGCCATGCAACTCCATGTATGCACTCTAGGTTGGCCAACTTGGCCAGTGAGTATGATGTTGGCAAAAACGTGTGGTACTGTAGCACACGTTTTTGCCCTATAAAAGGGAGTTTGAATCTCAGTTGTAAATCATCCCAAAATTGTAAAGCTTCAAGAGAGAAAGCTTCGAGAACACCCTAGAGTGATCAAAGAATCACTCTATTCTTGTAAGTAATAGAGTTTCGATTTTCCTTCCAAAATACTCTAGAGTGATCAGAGAATCACAACAGTGCATTCAATCAAAGCTACATGAAAAAAGATTATATGCTAATAGAATTTTTTTAATAAAGAAAATATGAAGCAGATTGATTGTTAATGGATCGTATTCATCCGGCAGATGAATGCGGGAGTTGATAATTATGAATCAATTTAGTTTAGTATCTCAAACATATATACTTCCAATCGACATTATTTAACCAAATGTCGGATCATAGGTGACTCTAGGATAGTCGACATATGTGGTTGATCGGGGTCTCAAAAATTGACTCAAAATTAGGATCTTAAATCTATGGGTGGGTATTTCAGATTCGATTTGGTTTCCAAACTATTCAATTTGGGAGTTTGGAATCATTCGATTTTATCAAATTTCTATTTGATTCGGTTCAGTTTGATAATTCGATTTAGTTCGGCTATATTTGAATATTACAGTCGATTATATCAAGCGATAACACACGATATACTAATTTACAATTTATAATGTGCCATTTTGAGATGCTATCATGCATTTGTGAAGAATCATTCATGTACAATTATACATCTATATGAAATTATTTGGATTAATCACATATATATCTTTTATTTAATTTAATTATTTCGACATAAATATATTTTTGTTAAGCAATGAAGAGTATGAGAACATCACAATTTTATTATAGTATGAACCATAATCTCAATATAAAATTTGTGTATATTCTTATATACAAATAAACTATAGAAATATATTAACATTTGCTAATTGATGGGCATTTTGGGTTGGGTTTGGTTTTGTCAAATTTCGTTTTGATTTCAAAACTATTCGTTTTATGGGTTTGAAAACCATTCGATTTTGATAAAATTTCAGTTCGGTTTCATTTATTTTAATTCAATTTGATTCAATTCAAGCCAAATCATTTGCCCTCTCCTACTCAAATATAAAATAATTTCCATTTTTAAGTGTATTGTCACATCCTAATATATTCAGGACGTGACCGGCAGGAGACGTCAGTACTATCTCCCTGAGCCTCATGACTTGCACATGTCCGACATGTCGTGATCTATTCTTGACTTGTACTTGAATTATTTACACATGTATTATTTCATTAATTTACTATAAACATGCAGATCTGAAGCAAAATTATACATGAACTACATGCAACATGTTTAACATAACATGATTTACACAACTGTTAATATTTGGCCATACGGCCTGACATGACGCAATTCATCACAAGTGAACCCTTGACACTGTGAACCTAATGATTGTAGATGGTGTCCATCTTCTCCAAAGCTTGTTCACTGAATGTATGAAATCCTGCAACACAAAATTCAAAATGGAGAAGTAAGCCGTATGAACGACTTAATGAGTAAACGATGGGAATGAAACGTATAATAAAATAAAATTTCATATTCTAATGAAATTACTTTAAACCTTATTCATGAAGCATAAATATATCGAGAACCTTGAACTGTAAATCGAATGCATACATAAAACTACAACGTGATTGAAAATCTATAACATGACTTAAGAACTGATATATGATAACGTGACTGTAATCTGTGAGCATGAAAACTGAAAAAATATATCATGACCTTAAAACTGAGACATGAACTGAAAACTATAGACATGAACTACAACTATGAATTTGATAATATGACTTGGCTGTAAAACATAAACTGTAAACATGTTTGTAAACTAAAAACTTATACGGTAAAACGTAAACTATAAACATATCTGTATATTGAAAAACATAAGCTGCAAGCTTAATTGTACATGAAAAACTTAAACTATGATCATAAGTTGTATCTATAAACGTAAATTATAAACGTGGATATGAAAATAATAATGTGAACTGAAAACATAAACATGATATAAAAACCATATACATATCTTGAAAGCTGAACATGACTTGAAACTATGAACGTTACTTGAATTATACTTTTGAACTAAAAGTTATGATCATGACTATAATTATGATAAGTAGTTTGCAAACATGATTGAAAACTGTATAGCGTAAACTTGTAAACATGACTAAGAATTGCAGCATGAGTTGAAACTAATCATGAGTAAAGAACGTAAACATAAACCAATACTGGAAGCATAAACATGATCTGAAGACATAAACATAAACTGAACATAAGCGTGACTGTAAACTAAAAAAATTATACTGAAATCATGAACTACAGACTATAACGTGTAAACATATAGAGGTGGCCAGAGGTTCGGTTCGGTTCCGAACCGGAACCGGAACCGAATCGTTCGGTTCCGGTTCCATTCGGTTTTTTTTACTTTATTGAAAATAAAAATTGAGATTGATAAAATAAAATAATTTAAAATTATGAATTTGAATTTATATAATAAACTTACATTACATAATTACATTAAATTACAAATAAAATTCTTATCTAAAAAAAATAAATTAAAGAGCTTGATCTTAAATTTTTAAAAACTTAAGTTGCCAACGTATCCTCCAAGGGTGAGAGGAATCAAAGCTCACGTAGTTCCATTACATTTTAAAGATATTTCTCCATTGTAATTTTACAATTATTTAAATATTTAATTATCAATCATCATTTGTGCATGTTGATCCTTCAGCTCTAGTTCCGCTTGCACTTGCAGATGCATTATCGAACAAGACTTCAAATTCATCAGAGGCACCTTGTTGTTGCCTCAGATCAGCTCGGGTCCAATTATCCACACATGATGTTACTTCTAAAGTGCTTTGATGTAATGAAGATCGTCCGACTTCCAATATATTGCCTCCAATGTTAAAGGCTTGCTCAACCGTAACGGTGGAAACATGTGCTGCCAATATCTCTTTAGCAATAATTGATAATACAATATATACATTTTGATGTCGGTTCCACCATTCAAGGATTTGAAAATTTTTACTAACTAAACATTCAGTTGACCGTTGGGGGGAACGTTGGAACCCTAGGATTCCATCTGGTTCCAACCGGTTCGGTTATGGTAAGAACCCTAACCGAACCGGTCAGGTTCCGATTTCGAACCGGAACCTTGGCCGGGTCTATAAATATGAACTGAAAACTGAATCATAATTCTGAAAACAAAAATGTGAACTGAAGACGTAAACATGAGCTAAAAACATAAGCGTCTGAATCCAAAACTTATATTTAAAAATATATGCTGAAAAAATTAACTTGTTATGAAAACATCACCAATATCGTAACATGGGGGCGTGAAACCTACTTAGCGGGACCTAGCACCGCGTAAGTAGAGGAACATAACATGAACATGGATATACCTAAGAGGGTCACTGAAAGACCATTAGACCCTCTGAGCTGAACGTACCCGAGATAGTTATAGACGACACTCTACTGGTGGTTTGAAAATTTTTTATTTCTTATTCTTGTAACCATTTACTGATAAACTTAAATTGAGAATAATGAAAATTATAAACTGAAAATGTATAATCGTGAAAACGTAAACTGTAAACATAACATATGGGAAATATGAGCTGAAAATTATAAATGTGAACATGATACTTGGAAATATGGCTATACACTCGTAAACACGACACGTGGAAAATGTAAAACATCAATTGAAAACTTGTAAACATGAAATGCAAGATGAAAACATAAACTGGAGAATTGTAACATGAAAACATAATTTGTGAGTATGTAAACATGACTGATGCAAACATACTTAAAAATTATAAACATGAATTACATACTGAAAAGATAAACTGGAGACTGTACACATGGATTGTAAACTTGTATATAATAAATCGTGCTTCATAAATCGTAGTACGCATGTCGTAAGTAAAGTATATTACAATGTCAATAATATGAAAGCATTCACTCACTGAACCGACGTCAGAATGTCTACGTGTTTGAGAGAAACCAATGGGATTCTCTTGTGTGGAATTATAATTAATGAACCTTGTTAGAGTAAGCGACATAAAATATTTTCCGCATAATGAATGTAATATGATATACGTAAGCATTCAACATAACTGAAAAGTTAATATATTAAGGCTGCCTATGGATTTTTACAGAGCTTTATTAGGAATTTTGAAAGTCAAGATATCAAAATTCCAAAATTCGTCTTATGGCTAGAGGTTTGCTGCTTGATGACTAGATTTGAAAATTCGCTACACCTTGTCGGTAATGAATTGATGAGTGGTAATTATATCACTATTTTCCACTCATTTAACCTAATATTTTGTATAGTTTCTTGAGTTTTGTGAATATTTTGATGTGTTTTATGTTATTTTGTAGATAAACAAAGTTTCATGACTCTCTGGAGGTGATTTGGGCCCAAAACAGTGAAAATTGGATAAAATGGCATTTTTGTAATTCTGCACGTCGCGACGCGCAAGCCTATGGCGTTGTGACGCCTAACATGCACCAAGACTTGCTAACGTGCGCCTACCACAACTCAGAATCTGAGAAATTTGACTTTGCTAACGTGCGCCGTGCCACGTGTCATCATCCTACGATGCCGACAGTCGCCATCGCCATATGTCACTCCACGTGTCTGCCACGTCATCATCCACATCATCGGTTGACCGAGTCAAAGTGCCACAT
Source organism: Zanthoxylum bungeanum (assembly GCA_019454045.1). Taxonomy (NCBI): domain Eukaryota; kingdom Viridiplantae; phylum Streptophyta; class Magnoliopsida; order Sapindales; family Rutaceae; genus Zanthoxylum; species Zanthoxylum bungeanum. Next base: position 86,009 of record SKCR01032207.1, on the reverse strand, counting down.
CATCACCATGTCATCATCAACTAATCACAGCGTGCCACGTGTCATCATTATATGGTGCCGACAATCACTTTCGCCACGTGTCGCCACGTCAGCGCCAATTATCGACTCATTTATCTGAATTGACACGTGGCAGATAAGAATATGAAATCAACCAATCACGAGCCGCCACGTGTCGCAATAATTGAGCTCTCAACCGCCTTGCCACGTGTCACCTTATCACCTTATCCAGAATCTGAAGCCGACGAACCAGAAGCTGCCACATCGACAATCACCCGCGTCGCGACGCGAGCTGGGCGTCGTGACGCCCGACCCCTACTGATGCCTATAAATTCAGCTCGATGTCAGAATTCAAATCATACATTCCTTGAGTTTTGTAAGGACTTTAAGGATTGCATCTTGTATGTTTAAGTTTTTGTAATTTAAATTAAGCATTTTTACTTTTAGTATTTTTAATTATGCACTTTTACTTTTTGTAATAAAATTTTATTTTATTTTCTTTTTGTTCTTTTATGTTCAGTAGTTAATTTACTGTTGGGGTAAAGGTGAAGCTTTTTACTTTTATAATTTAGATTAATCTCCATTAATTATAATATATAAATTATTTAAAACCTGACTTAATAAGGATACTGTTATATTGGTCAGTTGGTATATATTTTATAAATTGGTTTTAACTTGACTTAATGAGGATACTGTCTGGTTGGTCGGTTGGTAATTAATTATTAATTTGATTTAATCAGGATACCGCCTATATGGCTGGTTGGTAATTATCACGCAAATTTATATATTATAATAAGGGAGATTTCTAAATTAGAAATAGTAAATGTAGATTAATCCCACTTCAATTATAATATGAAAATTGCGATTTAATATGAATTAAAAGTTGATTCCGCCTTAATAGCTGGTTTTAATTATGTAATATAATGTGACACCGCCTATATGGTTGGTCTTTAGGTGATAGATAATTACTGCCTATATGGCTGGTTTATGGATAAATAATAACACTGTCTTTATGGCTGGTTCATCTTAATTGGATAATACTGGCAATTTCCATATTATAATAATTTGAGATTTCTAAAAGTGGATCCTCTAACCCCCCAGCATTTTATTTTATTCTACGGAAGTGGTGAAACACAATATTCACACTTAATAATTGATTTTCTTTTTATGGGTAATTCTTTAGTTTGTTTATTGAGTCTTAAGTTTAATGCTTCTTGTTGTCTGATCACCAATAAGATTGATGTGGTAAACTTAAAATGAACTAGACATATGAATTTTAGGTTTCAGCCATAGATTCAATAGCCCACGATCTTCCTTGATGATAGATAACTCTTTAATAGATTTCCTTACAGGATAAACATATACCTGTCGGGCGGGGTAGCCATAATTGGAACTTGATCTTAATGAATCCTGGTAATTTGGTTGATATAGACATATGATTCAATTGGGTTATACTGGGTATTTACGTCTGACCATCGACAGAGGCTTTTGCATATTTTTGTGTTCCAGGTTAGCAAACTAATTTATTACACATAGTTAAGAGAATCAATTCATCTTTATATTAATATTGTGTGGAGTCACGATCCTAGATCTTTGAGTCTTTTCTTTTATTTTCCTTAGTATTTTCTTTTGAGTCTGTTTTTATTTTAATTAGCAAATCAACATTCAACCAACCAAAAGCAATCAATTCCATTCTCCCTATAATTAGATACCTGTAAATAAATAGTATCAATAATTAATAACAACAGTAGGAATTAAGTCCTCATGGGATCGATATTTTTACTACTTGAACGATACGTGCGCTTGCGTTATACGTGTGTGTTTACGCCGGTCAAGTTTTTGGCGCCGTTGTCGGGGACTTATTTTTCTTGAGTTATTAATTTTGAAGCTATCTAATTTACTTTTATCTAATTTTCTTTATTTTTATCTGTAATTTTTATTTATTTCTTTTGTTTTCAAGTGATTGAAAAATGAAACATTATTGGGAGATTGAAAGATTACGAGCTTTACTAGAAGAAGATACACCCCAAATCTGGGAGCAACAGTCCGGTTTTCTGGGGCCTGTTGCCCAGCCCAACAACTATCACTGGATGTCAGAATCAAGCAATACTACATTTGCTCATCAGAACGAAATGAGGAGATGTGTAATATGTGATGGTAACCACCCGAGCGATCAATGTATATACCTTTCAGAGTGGCAGAATTATTGGAATCATTCAAGGTACGAAGAACCATCATACTTTCCATCTTATCCACCATCCATCTATGATCTTCATCAAGAAACAGAACCATCAGAGGAAGATCATTTGATTCACATGCTCAAAGATTGGTTCAAGGAACAGGAAGCTCAATTTGATACACAAATTCAGAGTCAAGCGGCGTCTATACAGAGGATGACAGATCAAGTTAGACAATTAACAGATAACCTGAATCACATATCTCACGGAGCAAATTCAAATAATACTGAAGAAGCCTTCGAATATCCTGAGATTCATCATGATATCATAACAGAGGACGAAGCTGAACAGTATCAAGAATCAAAGGTATCAGTTCAGGAGCCTGAACCAACAAAGTCTCAATTTGATTTTTATTATTCTTCGGACTTTGACAAGGATGAAGAAGCTGAGCTATTTGTACCAACTACCAACAAAGGATGATGAAAATTTCTATCCTCTAAATGAAGATCTTAGAGCTTCCATTGCACAAATTTTTGAAAAAGATCTACCTGAGCCAATCATTTCACTCAGATCAGAGGATGAAGACCTAAAAACAGACATAATTTTACATCCTCAGATTGACACATATGAAGCATGCATTTCACAGATGACGGATGAAGAGTTGAATACGTAAATTTTAAAATACATCTGTGAAGAAAAGATGGAGCAAGAAGCAGAGCAAATGGAGGAGAAAATGTCTGAACTTATTGAGAATCCAATGCATTCAAGCGAAACATCACTGTTTTGGGGAGTACAAATCAAAGATATCACCCAGAAGCTTGACAGAATGGAACTTCCATTCAAAGTCAAGCACCATACGAGACCTTCTGATTTTATTTCTTTCTTTTCAGGAACCATTGGAGTAACAAAGGTTAAAAAGGTGGCACAATCACTGAATGTGATAATATTTTTTGCCCCTTTACCGTTGGAAGAGACCCTTCAAAAGCAACGCACACAGGATTGTCTTTAATCGGACGTCCAAAACGACGTTGAAACCTCCTTGACGGATAGATTTCACTCAAGTCTGGCTGAAGACGAAAAATTTAGCGCTAGCAGGGAGGCTACCCATGCACTTTGTTTTAATTTCTATTTTTATATTTTGTGTATACATGTTGTACAATTTTTAATTTTGTATGTTATTTTTGTAGCGAAAAGCTCAACCAAAGCATAAGACAGAAGGAATGGTGTTTGGCAAAGATAAGAGATAATTCATTAGCGATGGCTGAGTAAGGAATGGATTCTTGAGACGCATCCTAATGAATTTATACTAAGCGAGTGGCGTATTGCGTACACAATTCCGTTACCTTAATTATTGCTTGGATTTGCTTTTCTGTTGTAATTATCTTTATTTTCGTAGACAGGATCCAGACTTTTTGACATTTCACGATTTCTTTTGTTGTTTAGCTAATATCGTCCTTTGGAAGATACTGGTGCTATTATTACTCACCTTTTTTTTCAGGTGTTATAAATTCAACTCATCATTGCATTTTTAAAGAAATCCAGAGTAAAACATGGAAGCCACTTCAAGAAGACAAGTTGAAAATATCTGTGTGTTTTGCGGTACTAGTGTTGGTACTAAGCCACAATACGTAGAAGCAGCACATGAATTGGGTCGAGTCTTAGCTGTAAGGAATATGCACTTAGTATATGGCGGATGCAATCTTGGACTAATGGGGATCGTTTCAAATGCTGTACAGGAAGGAGGCAGTCATGTTTTGGGAATCATCCCAAAACCTTTGGCGGAGGCAAATCTTATTTAACCATCAAACAGAGAGGAGCTAATTGTGCCAGGTATGTCTGAACGATTGGTATAAATGATTAACCGTGCTGATGCTTTTATTACTTTGCCAGGTGGCTTGGGTACATTGAAGGAAATTTTTACAGTGTTATCTTGGGCGAACCTGAACATACACCAAAAACTGCTTGGACTGTACAATGTTGAAGGATTTTATGATTTTCTTTGTGTGTTTCTTGATGATGCTCGGAGAAATGGGTTCGTGTCAAAACCTTTAAAAGAACTCCTCTTCACCGCCAGAACTGCTCCGGATCTAATTGACCAAATCTCAGCCTATGAACCACAAGTTGACCCTATCATTTCAAAGATAAATTGGTCCGAGGACGATCATGGTAAGAGGCGTCGGATTAATCTGGATCTTAACCTTTAATTTCCTGTATTTCAGCTAACCAGGTATTATCTTCTAAACTCTTCTTCTACTATTTAAGACATTGAGGACAATGTCTCATTTAGGTTTGGGGGAGGAAATTAGTTGATCAGTACCTTATTTTTAGTTTGTGTGTTGTTTTTATTTTTAGTCCAAAATTTTTCGAAAAATACAAAAAAAAATTGAAATTTTTTTCAAAAATTACAAAAATATTTTGTGTTTTTGTATTTTTATTTTGACTAAAAAGGTGAAATTGGTAAGAGATAGCTGTGTAAGGAATTTCCACTCCTGAGACGTATCTCAAACTATTTTTGAAACAAGTTAGTTTTTGTTTATTTCATTTTAAATTATTTAATTTGTGAATTCTCCATAAAACTGAATAAAATGGATCTTCATATGCTCAGTTAGCAGATATTATCAACATGCATTGTAACATACGGACATGAGCTATAATTGAAAAGTTTGTAATATTCAGTGCTTTAGTTTAATTGGAGGAAGCATCTCAAAAAGTGATGGAGTAAAAAAAAACATATGAGATCCGAGTTATTAAGTCTGTAAGGGTGTTTTAACACCTAGTGCCCTAAATCCAACTGGTTTGGGAGTCACTGGCCCAAAGCTCGCTACATGGATCAAAGATGTTGCAAAAATATATATATCTGAAGTCTGAGTAATTAAGTCCGTAGGGGTGTCTTAACACCTGGTGCCCTAAAGCCAACTGGTTTGGGAGTCACCGACCCAACACTCGCTACATAGATGTAAGATATTGTATATAAATAAAAAAAATAAAAAATCAAAGAAAAAAAATCATAAAAATTATTCCATTGCTACAAAAAGGTGTGAATTCTGATAAAACTTTAGGACAAAAATATTACTCTCTTCTCAACTGCACTTATGACTGTAGTGGGCAAAAATAAGTTGATTAATATTCTGTCGGCTGTGTATATGGAGAATGATAAATATAATCGGAGAATTTACTTATTCAGTAATTTAGAAAGAAAGAAAACAACTAGTAACTTGGAGTAGAAGTTTCACCTGATTAGTCACTAACTTCTTTTATTCTCTTTTTGCTTGTCTTTTTTTCTTTTGTGTGCATTAGTTTCACTACCTTTTTTACTTTTGTAAAATATTTATGGGTATCATTGATGTAAACCCTTACGAGACTACAACTCGTCCACTAGGGACACCTAGGGGTTTAAAGGCTTGTTGCATACGCTAAATGCAACCGTAATCCCTACGAAAGTGGCTTAGTTAAATTTTATTTTAAAGATGTTTATGTTATTTTATTCTATGTTTTGCTCGAGGACTAGCAAAATGTTAGGTTTGAGGGTGTGATGAGTGGTAATTATATCACTATTTCCCACTCATTTAACCTAATATTTTGTATATTTTCTTGAGTCTTGTGAATATTTTGATGTGTTTTGTGTTTTTTGTAGATAAATAAAATTTCAGGACTCTCTAGAGGTGATTTGGGCCCAAAACAGTGAAAATTGGACAAAATGGCATTTTTGTAATTCTGCGCGTCGCGACGCGCAAGCCTATGGCATCGTGACGCCTAACATGCACCAAGACCTGCTAACGTGCGCCGGGTCCACAAGTCAGAATCTGAGAAATTTGACTTTGCTAACGTGGGTTGTGCCACGTGTCACCATCACAACCGATCTGCTAACGTGCTTCGTGCCACGTGTCATCATCCTACTGTGCCGACAGTCGCCATCGCCACGTGTCACTCCACGTGTCTGCCACACAATCATCCACATCACCGGTTGACCAAGTCAAAGTGCCACATCATCGCCACGTCATCATCAACCAATCACAGCGTGCCACATGTCATCATTCTATGGTGCCGACAGTCACTTTCGCCACGTGTCGCCACTTATTGACTCATTTATCCAAATTGACACGTGGCGGATAAGAATCTGAAATCAGCCAATCACGAGCTGCCACGTGTCACAATAATTGAGCTCTCAACCGCCTTGCCACGTGTCACCTTATCACCTTATCCAGAATCTGAAGCCGACGAACCAGAAGCTGCCACGTCGAAAATCACCCGCGTCGCGACGCGAGCTAGACGTCGCTCGACCCCTACTGATGCCTATAAATTCAGCTCGATGTCAGAATTCAAATCATGCATTCCTTGAGTTTTGTAAGGACTTTAAGGATTGCATCTTGTGTGTTTAAGTTTTTGTAATTTAAATTAAGCATTTTTACTTTTAGTATTTTTAATTATGCACTTTTACTTTTTGTAATAAAATTTTATTTTATTTTCTTTTTGTTCTTTTATGTTCAGTAGTTAATTTACTGTTGGGGTAAATGTGAAGCTTTTTACTTTTATAATTTAGATTAATCTCCCTTATTATAATATATAAATTATTTAAAACCTGACTTAATAAGGATGCCGCTATATTGGTCGGTTGGTAAATATTTATAAATTGGTTTTAACCTGACTTAATGAGGATACCGCCTGGTTGGTCGGTTGGTAATTAATTATTAATTTGACTTAATCAAGATACCGCATATATGGCTGGTTGGTAATTATCACGCAAATTTATATATTATAATAAATGAGATTTCTAAATTAGAAATAGTAAAGGTAGATTAATCTCACTTCAATTATAAAATGAAAATTGTGATTTAATATGAATTAAAAGTTGATTCCGCCTTAATGGCTGGTTTTAATTATGTAATATAATGTGACACCGCCTATATGGTTGGTCTTTAGGTGATAGATAATTACTGCCTATATGGCTGGTTTATGGATAAATAATAACACTGTCTTTATGGCTGGTTCATCTTAATTGGATAATACTGGCAATTTCCATATTATAATAATTTGAGATTTCTAAAAGTGGATCCTCTAACCCCCCAGCATTTTATTTTATTCTACGGAAGTGGTGAAACACAATATTCACACTTAATAATTGATTTTCTTTTTATGGGTAATTCTTTAGTTTGTTTATTGAGTCTTAAGTTTAATGCTTCTTGTTGTCTGATCACCAATAAGATTGATGTGGTAAACTTAAAATGAACTAGACATGAATTTTAGGTTTCAGCCATAGATTCAATAGCCCACGATCTTCCTTGATGATAGATAACTCTTTAATAGATTTCCTTACAGGATAAACATATACCTGTCGGGCGGGGTAGCCATAATTGGAACTTGATCTTAATGAATCCTGGTAATTTGATTGACATAGACATATGGTTCAATTGGGTTATACTGGGTATTTGCGTCTGACCATCGACAGAGGCTTTTGCATATTTTTGTGTTCCAGGTTAGCAAACTAATTTATTACACATAGTTAAGAGAATCAATTCATCTTTATATTAATATTGTGTGGAGTCACGATCCTAGATCTTTGAGTCTTTTCTTTTATTTTCCTTAGTATTTTCTTTTGAGTCTGTTTTTATTTTAATTAGCAAATCCACATTCAACCAACCAAAAGCAATCAATTTCATTCTCCCTATAATTAGATACCTGTAAATAAATAGTATCAATAATTAATAACAACAGTATGAATTAAGTCCTCGTGGGATCGATATTTTTACTACTTGAACGATACGTGCGCTTGCGTTATACGTGTGTGTTTACGCCGATCATGAATCCACAGCTGATATTTTAACCACATGACCCCATATGTGTCTAGTGTATGTGAATTTTACGGATCTAGATTTAGATTCACGAAACTCAAGGTACAAGCAAATCTTTAAGGGCTGTTCAGGTGAAAAATCGAATCTCGTGAACTGAAGAGAAGCCACCCTAAACAAATTCGGTTTAAATTCATCTTTGATTCAAAATTTCTAATTTTTGGATATGGTAGACTCTATTAGGTCTAGTTATGTAGAATCTCATGATTCACTAAACGGAGATCTAGAATTCAAGTTATAGTCAAAATAAGAATATAACATGTTCAGATTGTTCTACAATATGAATTCATTGTCAGTTTTCTCTAACTCACTGTCCTATTAGATCCCCTTAATTCAGTCATAACTACCATGCATTTAACATGCAATATGCTCATATTCATTCACCAAATCACATTCAAGATAAGCATGACAATTGTTATCCAAATGCATACACCATAACACTCAATCATCCCAAAATTTATCATTATCCTTCATCCATCACAATCAACATCAACCATACTCCTACACACTCCATTAATACATTAAACCTAACTGAAAAACAAGCCAAATCAGCCCCCTCATTTTGTCTAAAACAACCCCACATCAAGCCATTAATTTATGCATTTTAGTGCACAATATTATTATCAACAACATCAATTAAAGCATAACTAACACTTAAACAATCACTAACATGCAAGATGAACTTGAATCAAGCTTATGTTCATAAGTTTCAGATAACAAGCTTGTAAATTCATGTAAGATGCACTACAATTGGTAAAAGTGAATTATGAAAAACTTAGTAAACAAATAATAGCTCTTGTTGAGACAAACAATTTTTCAACCCTGAGAAGCTCCCCTATGGTGTCGTGGGCTTGGAAAAGGAGGAGAAAAATTTCAGGTGTATGGGTCGTGAAATGAGAAAGAGTAGGGTAGAGGAATGAATAAATTCTAACCACAAATCATAGATTTTTTTTTTACCATATTAAATAATAATTTAAACAAGTCACATGTCAAATTTATGTTGTTAATCTCGTAACGGTACAATAAGCCTAAGTTTAGGCCCAGATTTGACTTGGCTCTGCATTGAATTTGAGAAAATGCTTAACATGAAAGTTGTATCTATATATCTTAGTTTTCCAACGATACAAAAATCATTATAATGCGATATCAATAGCCCAATATATAGTCAAAATACTGAAAAATATTCATGGAAGTTGTAAAATCGAAAAGGTTTGAAATTGAAAAAAATTACACCGATTTTTCGGGAAACGTTGCGAGTAACCCAATATTACATGATCATATGCATACTATCATGTCATACATGAAAATAGAAATCATGATAGTCACATCATGATAACGAGGTGTTACATGTATAATATAGTTGTTACTTTTTTTTTTTAATTTATCAATAGGAATCTCATTTTAAAAATTCTCATCAAACTCGAAAATTTAGTCCAACTCAATTCAACCAATTTATTGGATTGTTTGTTTACTTTACATAAATATTTCTCTCTTTTTTATCTTTCGGTTTAATTTTGCATGTGGGAAAGTCATAATCATAAGCTTAAGATGAATTAAAGTATTTTTTAAAATTTAAGATGATTTAAAATCTCTTAATAATAAGTTCAAAAACATTATCCCAGATTGACTTTATTTCTATCTTTATATATTTGAACATGTGATCTCCAATTAAATAAAAAAATTTAATGAAATTATCATTTTGTATATGAAATTATTCAAACAATTTTAAAAATTCAATTTTATATCCAAAATTACAATTAGTATGCTAATTTATACTTTTCAAGTGTAAAATAGTATATTGACTGAAACTTTTTAAATATAAATTAATATGCTGACTAAAATTTTGGGTATAAAATTATATTTAAAATATATAAATTAATATACTAATTGAAATTTTGTGTTTGAAATTGAATTCGTCTCCAATGAGTGGCTTGATGATAATTGACTTAGAATTTGGTTATCGGATTTAGGGGTGGGCGCGGTTCGGTTTGGTTCGGTTTTTGCTAAAAACCGAACCAAACCATATTTTACGGTTCGGATTTTTTACCTCTCAAACCAAACCATTAAATAACGGTTTGGTTCGGATTGAAAATTTTTTAAACCAGCGGTTTACGGATTGGTTCGGTTCGGTTTACGGATTATTATATTTAAAATAAAAATTCACCCACTTAAGTGAAAAAAAAAACTAGTATATCCAACAAATGGTATGAAGTGCTAGGGTGTAAGCTGTGACTCTAGGGAACATATGCACTCCATAAAGGATTGAAAAATGAGGCACAATTAATTCTTGTATTTTTTTAAAAATCACTTCAAATAATGATGCTATCATCATTCTAATTAAGAGACAAATCCAACATCTTACTTTCAAGAATAATGATGCTACCATAAAACAAATAAATTGAAGAATAAAAGTATTAAAAAATAAATATATTAACAAAAATTTAAGAATAAAAGTATTAACATACTAATAAAAAGAAAACATAGAATAAAATTAAAAGAAAAATACAAATTTTTTTATAAAAATTTATATTTTTTTAATTATAACGGTTCGGTTCGGTTTAACAGGTGCGGTTCGGATTAGGTCCTGAACCGAACCGTAAACCGTTTGGGGTGGGCCAATCCGAACCGCAAACCGAACCGTTAGGAAAAAAACCGTAAATTCGGTCTGGTTTGGTTCGGTTTGCGGTTTGGTTCGGTTCGGTCGGTTTTTTTGCCCACCCCTAATCGGATTATGGGTTCGAGTCTAGGAATTATATTTCTTGTAAGAATTTGAAATATTTACCTACTTCATTTAAATCCGGATCAGATTGTTTGACGGTGAATTTCCAATATTTCCAACCAAAAGAAATTGAAATTGAATTCGTTTAAAGTTTTTAAATATTTTCTTATTTCCCTTTTTTAATATTAAAAAAAAAATGAAAAATAAAAAATCGTGATAATGCGTTTAGCTTGTACGAGAAACGAGGAACCCTAAATATTAGAAGCGCAGTCGGATAAAAATAATTTCATTTTCCACACTGAAGCTACTGGAAATGGAGCTTTGTACAAGCACACAATCAGCCATCTCCAATCTCCCCAACAACAATCACCACCGTCGATGCCTCACTACTACTACAGCATCCCCTGTTCTTGTCCGCACCAAATCCGCTCACTCTTTCAAGGAAACCACAGTCTCCCGCTCCGGTTATGGCCTACGCTCCCGTACGATTCAAAACCCTAGGTTTACTTCCTTTTATTTATCGCGTGATATTGACATCTCTATTGGTGAAGCAAATATGGTTTCTTAAAACCCTAGTTACAACTCCAATTTTTAAATTGAGATGCTATACAGTGCTAATTTGTATGTGTTTGGCTAATCAATTATTGTAACTGGAATTTTTTATTTTTTATTTTTCGTCTTATCGCAGATAGAGCACAATGACGTCAAAAGATACATGTAGCGGATCTCATATGATATGAGAAAAAACTTTGTTTAATTTGGTTTGGTTTGGTTTGGTTTGGGCCTTACAGTGTACATGTTATAATATAATGATTGATGTCATTTTTTGTTAATAGTAAGGGATGGGGAAAGCCCAAATTCATTTTTTTCCAATTCTCTCCAAGATTCGACTATGAGCGTCAAGCTAAATAAAGTTACTTGAAAACTACTCAGCCACGCCTTTGGGGTGAATTATTGATGTCATGTATTGGATGAGTGTTGGGCCCTATTTGTTTAGGCTGCATTTCATTGATTTCTGTAAATCACTGTTTTGTTGCACTGTGAGAAGATTCTCCACTTTCATATTTAATTGGAAATGATTTAATAAGGGAAATAACATGAACAAATTGCCACATTTGAATTGTGTTGTCTTTTTGCTCGAGGTAGAGGCTGATCATTAAGAATCATACTTGGCTACTTTAAAAGCTAGGAAATGAATGAGCAGAAATATGTTTCTAATCTCTGTTGTGATATATTTTCAGGAATTTTATATTACACCAACCCATTACCAAAAGCAACATCTGAAGAAACTTCAAGTGGAGCGGATCAGTATGGTGCAACTGCTGTTGAAGATGTTCCAGCAGTTGAAAAGAAGGTGGGCAATGAAAGTGTGGCAACTGAAGCACCTAAAGATGAATCACCCGTGAATGGGCTGACTAATGAAATTTTGGAGAACCTTAATATAAAGGTTTGTTTAAAATCTCTAGAGTTTGCATTATGGGTAGTCAGAAGCCATGTTGTGTATATATGTTTGTGATTTGCGATTATTATGTTTAAGTAACATCAATTGTCATGACAGTGATAAAGTCGCGTCATCCATCTGGGGCCCCGTAATAGATCACCTGGTTTTTATTTCATCTATCAATGTCCTTTTCTTATTGCTACAAAAAGAAGCAAAAGCTGTTGCTATGATGATGCATTCTACTGGTTGAAAGAATTTTATAGTGTTTGATGAATCTTCGACAATTATATCGATTCTGAGTGGTTACCTGAGCAATTGTAGATTCTGAAAAATGGTTAGGGGGTTAGGCAATGGGGCCCCCTGGTGCTCCTTGTATGCTGATCCTTGCTGTTGCTATGATGATGCATTCAACTGGTTGAAAGTATTTTATAGTGCTTGATGAATCTTTGACTCAACTGTAGATTTTGGAACATGGTTAGGGGGTTAGGTAATGGGGCTCTCTTGTGCTACTTGTATGCTGATCCTTGCTATCTGCTGTTTTTATCTTGATTTTCTGATAGTTACTCTTACACCTCTTTCTCATTTGTTCTTTAATCTTTAGTATATCTTTATTGCATGTATTGTTTGATGATTTCGTTTTTTTGTTTAGAATTTGAATCTCTTGTTTAAATGCAAATTGGTTGTTGCAATGATAACTTTATTTTATTGAAAGTATTCTTAATGAAACATTGACAACCATGTCGATCTGAGCAGTTACCTGAACGACATATTTTACTAGTTCTTGCATTTATTCATTCAATAAGATTTTTACTTTCCTTTGGTTTGTAGTTCTTTTTTTAAAATTTGTTTGTTTCCTTCTTTTTACTGTTTTTTTTCCCTTTGGCCTTTACTAGGCCCTGCCAGGTTTTTCCTGTGAGTTTCATTTCTGAAAATTTCTGTTTCGGATCCCTTCAAATGCAAATCAGTTGCTATGATGAATGCTAGAATTTAATAGAAAGTCTTGTCAAATTCTTAATGAAACATCGACAACCATGTCGATCTGAGCGGTTACCTGAGCAACTTATTTTGTAATTTTTTCCCTTATTCCTTCAAAAAGGAGTTTACTAATTAGTTCCATAAAAGTAACCATGCTAACTTTCTTTTGATAAGTATGTCGAGGACTTTGACAATATCATGTTTCCCTCATGGAAGTGTCTTTGACTTCACTCGGTTATGGTATTCTCCCTCCTTTTTAAGACTTTCCTGATACAGATTAAGAAAGTAACCATGTTTCAAACCTTGAATTTCATAACTTGGGTTTTGCAATTTGACAAAATCGTTTTGCTGAACAGAAGTAGTTTATTTGGTTTAATGTAAATACAGAATGCCTGCCTGGATGGAGCAAGTTGGTTATGGTTTTAATGGGCTGTATTAACCTATCCGGCTATCCTTTGTATATATAAAGTTTGTCAAATTGCATCTATTTTCTGTTGACATATTGTCGGCTTGACAAATTTTCACCGTATTGAATGCTTGCAGTTTGACACCGAGGATACATATTCACTTGTACTATATGGAACGGGTTCTTTGCTTGCTCTATGGCTAGCAACAGTGGTGGTCGGTGCTATTGATTCTATTCCGGTGGTGAGCATGCATATGTCTAATAATCATGAATACTAATATTCATATTCCTTTTGTTTAGAAGATGCTGATGTTTATTTTATGAATTCAGTTTCCTAAGTTGATGCAAGTTGTGGGTCTTGGCTACACAATTTGGTTCAGCTATCGTTACCTGTTATTCAAGGTAGGTATTTGTGAGTAGTTAGGACTTTTATCTTCCATAGAATTGATCGGCAGTATGCTTACTGGTTTGCTGATTGCACTTTACAGAAAAATAGAGAAGAGCTGGCTGCTAAAATTGAAGAGCTGAAGCAACAGGTTCTTGGCCCAAACGATGATTGATACAACACCGGAACTAATTGGTTATGCATAGCCCTATTCGCAAGAGATGAATGTAGATCGAACAGTTGTAGCTAGACATTTAGGCTGTTTCCATAGAATCATGTCCATCAATATACAAGGCCATATATGTTGTCTTTTCCATTTCTCCCATTTGTTGCAAGTTTGTTATTATTACTGAGTTGTAAAACTTTGCCACCTGGTTAGTCAGTTGCACATAGTTTTGTTTGTGCAAATTCAGCTTTGGATTTGAACTGTGATAATGTTGAATGAATGAATCCAGATTCCAGATGTAATAGCTAAGTTAATAGCATTTTGAGCTAACAATTTCTAAATTGAAGTAATGAAGCATTTAAAATTTAACAAGAACCCTAAATCTTGACGCAGACACAGAATTCATATAACAATTTTGATCATCCAAAATAACAAACATCAAAACTTTTTATTAACAGGCAAATTACAATAACACTTATTAAATCTCAAGTAGAGAAAAATAACATTAAGAGAAAACTTCTAAGTTGATCCTTAGCAAGTACACCAAACAACTTAATGAATGACAACATGGAAGGTGTGGGTTGTATATGAACAATGTAATCAAAGAAACAAAGTTATTCGTTGGAGTATGTAACCCATCTACAATTTCCTTCCAGGAATTTGTCAGGTGCGTTTCGGCCTTTCACAGTTACTATTCAAATTGTGATCAAGTTTTTGAAAGCAAGTGGCGAACAACTGCAAGTGACTTGTGATACTGATATTTCTGAGCTTGTTTCTCCAGAATCTGCGAGCTGACTGGGAAAAAAAAACATTAACAAAAAATGTTACTTTATAAATTTTTTTTTTTTGAATTTGGACTAACAAAACCAGAGAAGTTACCCATTTAACAGCCATAAACGAGATCAGAAAATTGAATAGTTGCTGTCAAAGACCGAACCACACTTGACAAATGACTCGAAGAAAGCTGTAAAACAGGTAACAACACTCTCAACGAATCACACTGCTGCTTCGATTACATGATTCATATACAACCCACTCCTCCAATGTCTATCATTCAATAAGTTTTCGCTGCACTTGCTAAGAACATGCTATTTTTGCTTTACAACAGAGGGGAGAGGAGGAGGAGGAGGAGGCGGCGTCTATGAACAAGTTATGTTCTGGTTTTAGACTTTTAGGGTTAAGAAAAAAAATACATGGATATATATATAATCAATAATGTATTGGGCTTGGGCCCCAAGTAAGCATCCTCTGTAGTTATAAGGTAAATAATTAATAACAAAAAAGGCAAAGAATAGGTTTTGTAATCTGTGTTTCTCATTTTCTTGATTACTCGAAGAAAAATAGAAACCAAGCACATGCAGCTTTTGGTGACCAATAAATTCAACAACAATTTTTTTTTTAAATCAATCGTTGGAAATCCCACCGTCAAATCACTCATTTTGAATTTTAGCGGAATAGGTAAAATCCCCAGGTTGTTTCAGACTCTTACAAGAAACGCACTTCCTGTATTCGAATTTAGGATCTCAAGGTGAGATCATAAACCTCACACTAGACAAATTCAACAATAATACCAATAAGTTAGAATACAGATTATTGGCTTAAGCTGGAAATTGTTAGGTTTGTTTATACATGTTTCAGGTCAAACCAAACTTCAGCAGCAGAAGTATTACAACAATGATGTATACAAATAAAAATGTATATCACATTGTACAAAAACACTAAAAAAATCAAAAAAAAAAAAAAAATTCTTCATTAGAAGACAAAAAAAATCAATCTATGACAAAAAATATTTTTATCTTTTTTAATTATGTGTAAAGTGGTGTGTATTTTATGTGCATTTCTCATTTAATTGAAAAAAAAAAGATACAAAAAATAACACATTAGAATGAATAAAATCTCCCCAAGAAATGCTGGTCTCATCATCAACCTTTCTGTTAATTGCCATTCTACCATAAAACTAGCCAAGTGTAGGTGAGATGGTAAACTAGGCTACCTAAATCTCATCAAACTCTCAAAATCCTTCAGCATTTCTTCTCTATAAAATAATAGCCATCACAATGTGCTTTCTCAAAATCAAAATACAAACAGAACAGAACAACTCCTTATAGATCAAAAGCTTGCTTGCTTCTTGCTTTCTCCTATATTTCCTTCTAAATCATGGCTGCATTGAAGCATTGCCTCCTGGTATCTATGCTTGTGGCAATATCATTTTCAAGCTTTGAAATAAGCATGGCAGCTCGCCATCTTCTGCAAGCACCAGCGGCGCCTCTGCCAACTCTTCCACCATTGCCACAACCAATACTTCCAAAGCTACCAACTCTGCCTCCTTTGCCAAGCAACCAAATTCCATCATTGCCAAATATGCCTGCAGTCCCAAAGGTGACATTGCCTCCATTGCCCTCCACTCAACTTCCTAAAATCCCTTCACTTCCAAATATTCCCACCACAATCCCATCCATTCCTTTCCTCTCTCCACCTCCATCCAACTAAACTTCTCCTCCTTCAGATGCCGCGGTTCCACCTCTTGTATCTGAATTTCTGATATTCCATTTCTCTTTAGTGTACTTGTAGCGCCATCATTCTTTACTCGTTTCTGTTTGATTGCAGTGTGCTATTCTAGTTATGTGGTTATAATCAGTTGTACTTTTATAATTATGAATATGATTTATCATTTATCATTTCTTTTGGTATTCTGATAAACATAAGCTCCTTCCAGCTGAAAATGGAAACATATGCTGCAAGCCAGCTTAACTTAAGATAAGAATCCATCAACTTACAAATTAAAGTTTCCATCACATCATCATGATGATCATAACAAATTTGAACTGACAGTAACCATAGTGATTATGCTGTGTTATATATCCAGCAAAGAAACAGAACTTGAACCCGAATTTCTCAGTGAAATAACAATAAAGAGACATTAAATTAGTGTATATATTAACAATACCATCTCAAGTGTGCAATGAATATTAAGTTAATTAACCAATTTTGAATACTATGAAATTGAGAACATAAACTAGCTCAAATTAACTAACATTACAAGCAGGAAATGCTTAGGACATGCAGGAGAATATTGTTTTGAAGTTGCAGGAGGATCAGTGGAGGAAAGACAAAAAGGGAAAAAAATTAAATTTGAGGGTTTTTTGCAATTTGCAATATGGAAGTATAGTGATTCATACTCAAGGGGCGTGGTTTGGTGGTGTAGGGCTTGTTAATGGATAATTCAAAACTACCCACTCAAGCCCAGTTAGATCATGGCAAGTTAGTTCCTACTTTCATGTAGGCCATATCCCTTTAGTTTTTCAGTTTATATGCAGTAAGTTAGTGGATTAGAATTAGACAGTAGTGCTTTCTTTTTTAAGTCTATAAATATGTACTGCACTTTATCATTTAAAAGCAATTCAATTAAGTCTTAATTTCCATTTAGTAAAATCTCAATGTCTCTCAACCGTCAATTCCTATATTTAAGGGAGAGAGCTATGAGTTCTGGTGTATCAAAATGAAAACTTTATTTAAGTCTCAAGATCTTTGGGATTTGGTGGAGAATGGGTATGCCGATTCAGACGAGGAGGTTCGGCTTCGAGAAAATACGAAGAAAGATGCAAAGGCATTGTTTTTCATTCAACAAGCAATGCATGATTCTATTTTTTCTAGAATTGCAGCAGCAAATACATCAAAGGACGCATGGGAAACTCTTCAAAAGGAATATCAAGGCTCTGCTAAGGTAGTCACGGTAAAGCTTCAATCCCTACGCCGTGAATTTGAAACTTTGTTCATGAAATCTGGTGAAAATGTACAAGAATTTCTTTCTCGTGTTTCTGCAATTGTTAGCCAAATGAAATCTTATGGAGAAAAAATTACTGATCAAACTACTGTTGCAAAAGTTTTAAGGAGTCTGACTCCAAAGTTTGATCATGTTGTTGCTGCAATAGAGGAGTCGAAGGATTTGTCAATTTTTTCCTTTGATGAACTAATGGGTTCTTTGCAAGCTCATGAAGCAAGAATTAGTAGATCCATTGAAAAGAATGAAGAAAAGGCATTTCAAGTGAAAGGGGAGTCATCAGCTCAAAAATTTGACAAGCCCTCAGAAAATGGACGAGGAAGAGGCAGAGGCAGATGAGGACGTTCTAATGGAGGATATGAAAACAGACAGTACAATTATCAAAGAAGGAATGATTCTTGGTGCAACTATTGTAAAAAAAATGGGCATACTGAGCCAAATTGCTGGAGTAAACAGAAGCAAGCTAATTTCATGGAAGAACAAGAGGAAGAAAGTAAGTTACTCATGACCCTTTTACATGACACTAATGTATGGAACAATGTATGGTTTCTTGATAGTGGATGCTCAAACCATATGACTGGAGAACGGTCGATTTTCAAAGCTCTTGATGAGTCGCACAAGATACAAGTAAGGCTTGGTGACAATAAGCAAATCAAGGTGGAAGAGAAAGGTACTGTTGCAATAAAAATATCAGATGGTAAGGTGAAGCTCCTCTATGATGTCTTCTATGTGCCAAACTTGGCTCATAATTTGCTGAGTGTTGGACAATTGGTTGATAGTGGATATTATGTTGTCTTTGATAATAACTCATGCGTTATCAAAGATAAAAATTCTGGTCATGTTATTGTTAATGTTCAGATGACAAAAAGTAAAATTCTGGTCATGTTATTGTTAATGTTCAGAATCCATCAACTTACAAATTAAAGTTTCCATCACATCATCATGATGATCATAACAAATTTGAACTGACAGTAACCATAGTGATTATGCTGTGTTATATATCCAGCAAAGAAACAGAACTTGAACCCGAATTTCTCAGTGAAATAACAATAAAGAGACATTAAATTAGTGTATATATTAACAATACCATCTCAAGTGTGCAATGAATATTAAGTTAATTAACCAATTTTGAATACTATGAAATTGAGAACATAAACTAGCTCAAATTAACTAACATTACAAGCAGGAAATGCTTAGGACATGCAGGAGAATATTGTTTTGAAGATGCAGGAGGATCAGTGGAGGAAAGACAAAAAAGGAAAAAAATAAATTTTAGGGTTTGTTGCAATTTGCAATATGGAAGTATAGTGATTCGTCCCCAATGGGTGTGGTTTGGTGGTGTAGGGCTCAAGATCTCACATTGAGATTGTGGGTTCGAATTCAGAGAGTGTGTTTCTTGTAAGAGTCTGGGACAGCCGGGGGTTTTACCTGCTCGGCTTAAGCTCAAAAAGGACGTGGTTTGGCGGTGGGATTTCCAACGATTCAAAAAAAAGTATAGTGATTCTTCTATTGATGAAAATCATAAAGCCTATGTTTGGTTATGAATTATGACCATTTCTTGGCAAACAATTCCTATCTTACGTTATTGTTGTTAAATCAGCCTACCTATCTCCCAATAATCTGATCTTGACTTTCTTGTTAGATTAGTTGGGTATTTTTTTGCTTCAAAAAAATGGAAGTCAAAGGTAGATTCTTGGTTTAAACATAGCTCAATTGCCCAATGGGAGAGCGATGACTCGTAACCAGGTGATTGTATGACTAGTGTGAGAGAAAATAAAATAGTTTCCTTTTGATTTGTTAATACCACTGCCATAGAATTTGATAACAATGTCCATCATAAAAATTTCAAACCTAAATTTATTTCACTACGGTCTCAGCAAAACCAATAATCACACAAGCTACATTGAACAGATTCACAAATGTTTTAGGTTTTAGCTTAGATAAGCATATGTTCTAGAAAATTGGATCGATGAGCTTTTATATTATAACCCAATCAGATATTTTAGCAAGGTCTACTACATCTTCATGCTTGATTACTACATCTTCAAGCTTGATTGCTTATAAAATGTTATGGGTAATTTTGGGGTCCAACGGAAGAAGGGCACGTGTCGTAAAGAAGTATAATTTGAAAAGGCTCCTCGAAACCTCCCTGATACTCTCCTGGCTCCTCTCTATGAAAATTTATATTATGTTTCGGGTGTATATGTCATCTCTTTCACAATAGTTGGATCCCACAATTGTGTGGGACCCAACTGCTGTGAGAGAGATAACATATATACCTGAAACATGATATACCACCTCCCTCTCTATCGTTTGGTCTCTAAGAGGGAGAAAGCACAGGTCCCTGAAGACAAAACCTGACATCTCTGCCACCTTAAAAGGTCATTACGAAAGCACCATGTGGAAAAAGAAACTTAAAAGAAACATACAACACATGCATGAGGAACACAAGTAAGGAGAAATCTAAAAGAGATGGGCAACCAATGCATGAGGGAAAAAGTCTCAAGAAACCTAAAAGGGGCATGCAATTCATGCATGAATGGTACCACATCAACCAACAATGAGTTTAATATAAAAACATGTTGTGATTAAACACACACGAATAAAGATGATTAGAGAGAAAACTCTTCTTTTATATTACAAACAAAAGAATTACAAAGCTTTATAACTCAAGCTTTATAAAAAACTCTCACACCACTTTACTCTCTATTACTCTCACGTTTTTGAGATTTCTGGGATGCCTATTCATGATCCTCAGAGCTCCATTTTATAGTGCCAAACCGCGTGCTACAGTAACACGCGGTTTGGGGAGCTGTCAACAAATTGGCAAGGTCACCATCTCAACTTTCGGTGCCTTCCAATTGCTTGCTGTCTTCCTTTGCTAATTTGCATGGGTGGCATGCATGTTGTACAGCTGATTCAGCTGATCATGCCAGCTGATCACAAAAATCTCCATCTCGGTGAAGATTTTCCCAAAATCTGAGCCGATCATTAATCATCCAAATCGGATCCTCAAAAAAAGGATCCTTCCCTGGCTGCATCTGTATGACTGCCTACGTACCCTGAGTTGAGATCAAGCCAATCGTAGTTCTCTGTATCTCCCCACTCTGACTATGTGGAGAGTTTTGTCATCCCGGCTATGGCACGGCAGATTTCAAGTTTCTCATTCGGTAAAACCTTCGTGAACATATCGGCACCGTTGTCATCGGTGTGAATTTTCCCGAGTTCTAATAGTCTTGAGCTCAGGACGTCCCGTATCCAGTGATACCTCACATCGATATGTTTTGACCTCGAATGAAATGTGGAATTTTTATCGAGATAGATAGCACTCTGGCTGTCACAGTACAAAATGTACTTCTCCTGCTTGAAACCCATTTCCTGGACGAATGTCATCATCCACATCAATTCCTTGCAAGCTTCTGTCATTGCAATGAATTCTGCGTCTATTGTAGAAAGTGAAATACATCTCTGCAACCTCGACTTCCATGCCACAGCTCCTCCTGAGAGAGTAATCAGATATCTCGAAGTAAACTTACGGGTATCCACATCTCCTGCCATATCTGAATCGGTCTAGCCTATCAACACTGGTTCGCTACTTCCAAAACATAACCTCATTTTGGATGTGCCTCGAAGATACCGCATGATCCATTTGATCGCATTCCAATGTTCCCGTCCTGGATTTGACATAAACCGGCTGACCAATCCAACTGCGTGTGATAAGTCTGACCTCGTGCACACTATGGCATACATTAGACTTCCCACTGCTGAGGTGTATGGAACTTGTTTCATTTCCTCATTCTCTGACTCAGTATAAGGACTCTGTTGTGTACTCAATCTAAAGTGGGTAGCAAGAGGAGTGCTAACCGCTTTAGCCTTGTCCATCTGGAATCTCTGAAGTACCTTCTCAATGTACTCCTCCTGTGACAAGTATAACCTCCTGGCTTTCCGATCACGATTGATTCTGATGCCAAGAATCTGTTTAGCTGACCCCAAGTCTTTCATCTCAAAAGACTTACTCAGTTGCTGCTTCAAATTATCAATCCTCGATTGATTCCGGCCAACTATCAACATATCATCTACGTATAGTAGTAAGATTATAAAGTCATCGTCAGAAAATTTCTGAACGAAAACACAATGGTCTGAAGTGGTCTTCTTGTATCCATGCTCCCCCATGACTGACTCAAACTTCACGTACCACTGTCTCGGTGCCTGTTTCAAACCGTAGAGGCTTTTCCTGAGTCTGCACACATAGTCCTCTTTCTCGCTGACTCTGAAGCATTATGGTTGCTCCATGTAAATTTCTTCTTCCAGATCCCCGTGAAGAAATGCGGTCTTGACATCCATCTGCTCAACTTCCAGGTCGAGGCTTGCTGCTAAGCTGAGTACCACTCTGATGGATGACATCTTCACAACTGGAGAGAAGATTTCATCGAAGTCAATGCCTTTCCTCTGATTGAATCCTTTGACGACTAGTCTGACTTTGTATCGGGGTTGTGAAATATGCTCATGTTGCTTCACCCTATACACCCATTTGTTCTTCAAAACCCGTTTGCCTCTTGGCAATTTCACCAACTCAAAAGTATGATTGTCATGCAAAGATTTCATCTCATCTTGCATGACTTCCTCCCACTTTTCTCTCTCTTCTGTTTCCACAGCCTCCCGGTAGCTCTCGGGTTCTCCCCCGTCAGTAAGCAGCACATACTCATATGCAGAGTATTTAGTTGAAGGTCGTCTCTCTCTGTCAGACATTCTCTGTGGAACTATTGGTGTAGCTTCTGGTACTAGTGGTTGATCATGATCATCATCTCTGGGAGCTTCATTACATGTACCCTCATGTCTGGGAACCTCATCTTCAACTCGTACTGGCACCGGTGTGTGAGGTTCTGGATTCACATCTCTGTATTGCTGGGGCATTGTCTTCATCTCCTTCCGGATATCTTCTATGGTCTGGTCTTCAACAAAGACAACATCTCGACTCCTGACGATCTTCTTCTCCACAGGATCATAGAGTTTGTAGCCGAAATCATCCTGACCATAGCCAATAAAGACACACTGTCACGTCTTTACATCAAGCTTGGATCTCTCGTCCTTTGGGATGTGTACAAAAGCTTTGCACCCAAAGACGTGCAAGTGTTGGTATGACACTTCTTTACCTGTCCAAGCTTGGTTAGGAACATTACCTTTTAGTGTGACCGCTGGGGACATGTTCAAAACATGTACTGCTATGTTGAGTGCCTCCCCCCAAAATGTCTTCGGTAGCTTGGCTTGTGACAGCAAGCTTCTGACCCTTTCGCACAAGGTTCTATTCATCCTCTCAGCTAGGCCATTCAGCTGAGGTGTCTTCGGAGGTGTCATTTGATGTCTGATTCCTTGCGTCTTGCAGTACTGATCAAACGGACCTCTGTATTCTCCACCGTTATCTGTTCTGATGCATTTGAGTTTCTTACCGGTTTCTAACTCCACCAGGGCGTGAAACTCCTTGAACACTCCCAACACTTGATCTTTTCTCTTCAAGATGTATCACATATCCTCCTTGAATGATCATCTATGAATGTCACAAAGTAAAGTGACCCACCAAGTGTTCGTGTCTGCATCGGACCACATACATCTGAATGTATGAGGTCAAGTACCTCCGGTTTCCGTTGAGGCGGGGAGCTCTGGAAGGACACTATGTTCTGTTTTCCAGCCATGCAGTGTTCACAAATCACACTTCCGTAAGTGTGAGTTCTTCAATTCGGGAAGAACATTCCTCCTGCGTAGTATCTCCATCCCCGTTTGACTCATGTGACCGAGCTTTTTGTTCCATAGCTCGGCTGCCTCATTACTGTTAACTGTATTTATGCTACTATTGGAAAGCTTAGCATGCATCAAATACAGAGTTGAGTCTTTCTTACCTCGTGCCACCACCATTGATCCTTTAGTGAGCTTCCAGCATCTGTCACTAAAGGTGCTGCAGAAACCTTCATCATCCAGCTTGCTTGTTGAGATCAGGTTTAACCGGATGTCCGGGATGTGCTTGACTCCCTTCAACACTAGCCTTGTCCCGTTGTCTGTTTCAAGGCAGATGTCTCCAATACCAACGACTTTGGATTGTCCGTCATTCCCCATCCTTACAGCACCGTAGTCCCATGGTGTGTAAGATGAAAAGAAGTCTCTGCAAGATGTGGCGTGTATGGAGACGCCAATATCTATCACCCAACTGGTCTCGTGGCTGGCAAGATTCACAATATCTTCTTCATATATTATGCAGAAGTCTTTGGAGGTTTTCTCGGTGGTAGTAGCAACTCTTTCTTGGTTAGAGTCACCATCTCTCATGGACTGCTCGTTCTTCAGTTTGTAGCAATCCCGCTTCATATGACCTTTCTTTTTGTAGTGATAACACTCAATATCTCTAGTTCTTGACTTACCTTGGTTCTTGTCTGATCTCCCTGAGCCTCGACTTTTACTCCTCCTCCTTCTCGTGTTCTTCTCCGTCACTAGAGCTTCTAAGGTTGAGGCCGATGCTGACTCCTGCATTCTCGTCCTCTTTTCTTCCTCGAAGATCCTGGTTTTCGCCATCTCCATAGTGACTTTCCCATCTGCGGCTGAATTTATTACCGTAGATCTGAACGTTTCCCAAGATTCTGGTAACGTATTAAGGAGTATTAAGCCATTTACCGCATCACCGAAGTCTATGCCCAATCCCGATAATTCTTTCATTGTGCCGAGAAAATCGTTGATGTGGTCCGTCGCAGCTGTACCTTCCTGGTATTTCAAACCCATCATTTTCTTGATGTAGTACATCTTGTTGTTTCCAGTCTTTGCTCGGAAAATCTCCTCCAGCTTTCCCCATAAGACACGTGCATTTGTTTCTTCATTGACATGGTTGATGATACTATCGTCGATCCACTGACGAATAGTACTGCATGTTTTCTGGTGAAGATTAGCCCACTTCTCATCGGTCATTCCTCCTGGTTTCTGATCCAGAAATACTGATCCATCATAGTCCTTCACATACAGAAGGTCTTTCATCCTTCATCTCCATGTGAAATAGTTGGTACTGGTTAACAAAATCATTTTTCCGTTGCTCCCTTCCATCACAAAAAATTATAAGTAGAATTTCAAAAAACGAACCTCACCATTACGTCCGGAATGGTCGAAAATGGTGGAAATGACACTTCGTTTGTCAAAATCCGACAAAAGGGGCCAAATTGCAAATTCCAGAAATTACAGGGGTCAAAGTGCAATTTCCAAAAGTTCAGGGGACAAAGTGCAATTACGAAAAAGTTCAGGGACTAAAATTCAATTTCCAAAAGTTCAGGGACTAAATTGGAAATATCTGAAAATATATGGGCTAAATTGTAATTTCTATAAAGTTTAGGGACCTATCTGAAATTTACCATGCACCGCTGACGTGGCACTGCTGCGTGGCAAATGCTGACCTGGCAGATGACGTGGCTGCTGACTGGATGCCACGTGTCTGTTTACTATGTTGCCGACGTGTCCTGCTGACTGGGCTGCTGACTGTACAGGGCTCTGTTGACGTGGCGCTGACTGGGCGCTGACGTGGCGCTGACTCAGCGTCGTCTTCAACCTCCAGAGCCCATGCGGCGCGTGTCACGACTGGGAGCGCGTGGAGACTCCTCTGGACGGTGCGTGCGGCGCGTGTGGGCAGTTGGGACCTCCGATTGATCGCCGGAAAATACATCTGTGCTCGTCTCTCCGTGAAAAGTCCGATGGTATGCTCAAAATCGATTTTCGAAAACTTTCGTCGGAACCGACTTTCCGAACCGAATCTCTGTTTCTGAGTTTCGGGATCCCTCCGTGTAACCTTAGCTCCTGATACCACTTGTTGTGATTAAACACACACGAATAGAGATCATTGGAGAGAAAACTCTTCTTTTATATTACAAACAAAAGAATTACAAATCTTTATAACCCAAGCTTTACAAAAAACTCTCACACCACTTTACTCTCTATTACTCTCACGTTTTTGGGATTTCTGGGATGCATGTTAATGATCCTCAGAGCTCCATTTTATAGTGCCAAACCGCGTGCTACAGTAACACGCGGTTTGAGGAGTTGTCAACAAATTGGCAAGGTCACCATCTCAACTTTCGGTGCCTTCCAATTAGACCCGGCCAAGGTTCCGGTTCCGGTTCTGGAACCGAAACCGGACGGTTCCGGTTCTGGAACCGAACCGGAACCTGACCGGTTCGGTTAGGGTTCTTACCCTGACCGAACCGGTTGGAACCGCTGGAACCGAACGGTTCCAGCGGTTCCAAGGTTCCGGTTGGAACCGGAAGTAAAAAAAAAAAAAGAAAAAAATTATTTTCTTGGAACCGTAAGGTTCCACAAGTAAATCTCAATTTTTTTATTAATAATAATGACTTAATGAGGTTTAAAATTGCAATACTAAAACATGAATGTCCATATCATTTTTATAACCAACTATTGGTTATTGACTTCTTTATATAAGCGATGTGGGACACAATAGCCAAGTAACAAATATCCCACATCGCTTATATAAAGAAAACACTAGCCAAGAGTTGGCTATAAAAAAAATTATATGTTAAAAGTATTTTATAAAAAAGGATTCTATAAAAATGATGTGATAGTATGAAAAAACATTACGATTATAAATTTTTTTCTATTTTTAAAAATTTATTATTAAAAAAAAAAAACCAGAAGGGGAACCGTAAACCGAACCGGAACCGACCAGTTCGGTTTACGGTTCCGATTCCACTTAAGTGTGGAATCGAACCGGAATTAACCGGTTCGGTTCCGGTTCGATTCGGTTCCGAACCGGCGGCCAGGTCTACTTCCAATTGCTTGCTGTCTTCCTTTGCTAATTTGCATGGGTGGCATGCATGTTGTACAGCTGATCCAGCTGATCATGCCAGCTGATCACAACAAAACACACTCGTATCACATGGTGTCATGTGTCAAGCAATAAAGAAGATCAAAGATTCCCTCATTAATTTCAATCTCCTTATAAAAATACGAAAATATCTATAACAGAGAAGAAAATACCGATATCTATTCCTTATATATTTAAATAAACCAAAATATCAACTATATATTCTTAACTTGAACCCTAGACTAGGGTTCCTTCTCTTTGACTTCTAATTTAAAACCGAATTATGGAATCAAATTTTCTTAATGTTTTTCGGATATATATATTTATTCATTAAATAATTTTTTACACATAAAAAAGGATAACTCGAAATCGATTTAGAAACTAAACAACCGAAATTAGTGGATAGTATACCTATTTAATAAGTATAGAGATCAAAATTCGAAACCATAATCGAAAAGGATTCGTCCCAATTTCTTAGGGTAGGTTCTTATGGGCTAGAATAAGAAATATATATTCAAGCATTGGGCTTGAATTTAAAAAAAATATTAGTATTCACTCATGTAGATCCACCATTGGCAATACAGATTATTGCCCACCATCAGTTATCAGTCTTTCAAACCGTCAGCTTTTTTTCTGCACTTTCTCCATTCTGCTGCTATGTTTTACTTTTTTCCACTATTATTTAAGGCGAGTGGTATTTACTTTAAAGAAAGATAAAAATATGATAAAATCAATCACAAATATTAATATTTTGTAATTAAATATTAGGGAAAAATTTATATAAGAACATTAAATTATTTTTCTTTTTCCTGTTTTAATTGATCATTCTCAAAATAACTGAAACACATGATTAAATAATTTTATATAAATTTTTCTATTAAATGTTATCCTCATTTTATCTCTTTATTAGTGGACAAATATCAGTACTCGTTAATTAATTACCTATATAAAAAAAAAATACAGGCTCTCTCTATGTCAATGTCAACGCTGTGCATAGGTTTAGCTTTACGTAGCCTTCTGTTCTCCAATATTGTACGGAAAAAATCTGAAAGGTTTTGAATGGTTTTATTTTTTGATTCAATATTCGAATTTAATTAGATATATTTTATTAGGGTCACGCCTCTTAGTGTAAAAAGTCAATGACTTACCTTGATTTTTACTGTAAAAATGTCACAAGGATTAATCGAAGTGCGCGTAAATTAACCCGGATATCCTGATTATCAAAAAAATATATTGTACGGAAAATATATTATGGTATTATATTATCCTTAAGCACTTGGGTAAAATAATATTCACATAACATACATAAATATTAAAGTATCGTTTACCAATATAAAAATAACCTCATGGGGGAAACAAATATTTGTGACAGAGTTTAAGTCTCCATCCGGACCATCCCTGATTAATGAAATAAACACAAGTTATTACGAGGGTAAATTCTCTTGTTAAAGTGAAATAATTTTCACAGGAAATAATTGCGCCAAACTTAGGAATGATTGAATCCCCAAGTCCTCGACAATTAAATAATATTATATAGATTAATTATTTTATTAATTCCGAGGGAATTTTTATAAGAAAATAATTTTTTTAACTCGATAATAATCTTAAATTAAAATATTAAGGCCGAGTTTGGTAAAGAGTATTGGATTGGGAATATAAACTAATTTATAAACTATGAACAAATTGCTAGATTAAAATAATAATCTCATGTTATGAGACTATTGTTACCAAAATCAGAATGCTTAGTAATAGTAAATTATAACATGTAAATTTAAAAAACAATAAATTGCATAATACGAAAATTTGAGAACAGAATCAGGATAAAATGATTTGAAAACTGAGTCATGTGTTGCACACGGTCTCATTAAAACATATCCACCGCCCACCATTATGCTTAGGATTAATCAGTGTATGTTTCCCAGGATAAAACTGAAACTGATAGTTTTGAAGCATTGTCATGTAAGCGCTATTATACTTGATGATGCAACACTCGCAACTTCAATGCAATCGCAAAACTATACAAAAATATCTCAAAGCAAAATGGATGTGAAGATGAAAACTCAAATGAAGAGATCAAGCAAAGTATTATAGCTCAGAGCTCTCAATATAAGTGAGTTGTTAATTCAAGTACTTTAAGCTCATAAGACTTATGCACATTCATATATATGTATTAGAGTCATGTGCATATTGTTTTAAATTTCAAATCCCGAGTTTTATGCAGTAGAACTGATCTATCGGTCCCTGATATCGGTATACCGGTCTCTGTGTTCTGAAAATACCGTTACTGGAACCAGGCCATACCTCATCGGTCATCATACCGATCTACCTTAACTTTGAACATGTTACTGGAACAGGTTTCAACCATACCGGTCTCCATACCGGTCAATAATACGGTTAGGCTCGCGCTTACCAGTGCTCACCAGTCATAATTTTATAACTAGCATATCGGTCCCTGACACCGGAACACTGGTCTCAGCGCACAAAATATGGTATATTTGTTGGATAATATGACCCATAGCGTCACTATTTGCACAGATCATTGTGTTGTTGTAGCAAATTAACTATGTAATAAGGAAATTGCACTCTCATCATTTGTGATTAGATCACCATAGATATATAAATAAAGAGAGGTCCCTATGGTTAGTTCCTGGATTGAGATGATATTAGACAGTATCAGTCCACGAAGGATTAATCATTAAATATCCCTAGCCGTAGTATTATCGAGACTGGACATCGATAATGCGGAATAGGCTAGTATTGCACTTGTGTGCGTTGTGAGGGCACAACGACATAGTTCTCATATATATAAGCATTGGATACTTATGCAAGTGCGATAGGAGGTCGTGTTTCACCGATGGTACGGGAAACAGCTTCGCTCTGGATAGACCCCGCGGAATCCCATTGGTAGTATGTCTGCGTGTCTATGGGAGGCCGCATCAGGGTAGGTGTATATGGTCTTAACCTGAGACTTGCATCGCTAGTACTTGCGACAATCGGTAAACTTTGGTTTTGGTGGTTCGGGGCTTTAACCGGTTCTGTGTACACCTCTTCTGGGTTTATCGAGAATCGTAGTGTACTGGGTGTGATGTCAAGAAGGAAGTATCACTTCAGACATATGGAGATGATGATCACGCAGGACACATAACTAGTACTCTATAAAAGGTTGCAACCGTCGGGACAATATGACTAGGTCAGTATTGCCCGATTTAAAGAGACTAGTTGCTTGATGTCCGATATATGTTTCGTACGGGGCAGACACATTTCCAGCCCCAGGCCTAACATGTGATCGTCCGATACTGGATCGATGTACGCAATACTACGGTATACTACGCTTGATAAAGATCTAATATTCCAGTAAGAATATTTCTGGAGAATTGGGTAGGCATGGCGCTTTGCTAGAAGCCAACATTGTCTTGTAAATCGGTAAAAACGTAGTACGAGGTACGTACGTGTTCGGATAGTCCGTCGACCGTATTTACTGCCAACATATCCAGAGATCTCTTGGGTCGCTTCCCGAAGATTCACCGATGACGTTTGATTCGAACTTTATTAATCTGGGATTAATTACGGAGAAATTTTATCTGGGATAAAATATTATGTGAAGAGAGAGAATGATTAATTTGGAATTAATCGATAAAATAATATATTCAATATATTAAATGAAATTGGATTTCAATAAGGAATTAAAATTGGATTTTAATTCGGGCGAACAGATTTATTTAGAATTAATTCGTAAGCGACTATTCGTAATAATTTTGCGAGGCATTATTATTTAATTAAATTTGATTTGATTACGTCGCAACGGAAAATTCGTTTAATCAGATTAAACGGAACCGTGCCCGAAGTGTGTAGTCTTACCTAACTTAGAATATTATATTCAAGTGGTGGGACCCACCACCTTATTTTAATATGTTAGTGGAATGTTAGTGGGAATTTTATATTTCTCCACCCATTCCCACTAACTTATTTAATAAGATTACTTTAGGTAATGCTTATTCCATTAGCATTTTAATATTGAAAGTATATATATTTGAAAATTGATTTTTGAAATTATGATGTAATAGATTGGATCTAATTTCTTCTTCTCCCTCTTCCATTGCCGTGAGCTTCCATGGCTACTCTCCATTGTTTTTGTTTCAAAACAAGTTTGCTAGCACATCAAAGAATCATTCAAGGTGATAGGGAAACCAACACAAGAGCTTGGATCTTGGAAAGCTTAGAGCTTGGAACCATTTCCACCTTGGCCGAATTTCAACAAGAAGTTTTCTCCCTTGAACGAACCTTGGAGCACACTTGGAGGTGATGACCGAATCTGGAAGGAACAAAATGGACCAATGTCGTGAGCACCTTGGAGGAGGCCAAAAGTTTTGTTCTTCATCACATCAAATCCGATCAATGTAAGTATGTTTTCCGCCTTACTTCTTTGATGTTTTCACACATGTTTCATTGCTTGAATGATCCCGGGACCTTAATAAAAACCAACAATGGCATCAAGAGCCTAGGTTCAAGCATGAAAAGTTTAGGGCTTAAAATTGGGTAAATTGATTTTGAGCATGATTTGGTTAAATTGTTTGATTAAGCATGTTTATTTGATATTTAATGGAAGTTTGATTTGATCAATTTCAGGAAAAATCGTTTGGAACAATTTTTCCCCAAAAGTTCACCTTGGCCGAAAGTGATGGTGCTTGGAGTTCTTGGAATTTTTTCATTTTGATTCATTGGATGAGTTATAATGATGAAGGATGATGTTAATTTGAAGTCAATTTGATTGAATTTTGAGTTGAACAAAAATCTCCAATTTCATTCACCTTGGCCGAATATAATAGCCCTTGAATGTCTTGGTAATTTTGATTTTTGATAATTGGATGTATTGGAAATCATTCGGGAAGTTGATTTAATGTCGATTGTGGATTAATTAGATTAAAACCGAATTGGACATGAAATCCCTCCTTTGGCCGAGACCTATAGCATGTTAAATGGGTTTGATTTTTTCATTTATGTGTTAGACATGTGATGATAATGAATTAAGCATGATTAATTGGACTAATTTAGTGTTTTGGAAATTATGATTTAGTTGATTAATCATGTAATGCACTTTAAGTAATTAAATTGCGTAATTGGATTAATGAAATTTAATTATTTAGGCTTAAATTGGATTTGGGCTTCTATTGTTGTATTTGGGCCAATTGAGCTTGATTTATCAAGTTTGGTTTAGGCCAACTGGATTGGATCCAATTGGGCCCAAAACCTTAACCATAAAGCCCAAATGCAACTAATGAACCTTTAAAGTTCAATTGGGCCTAATGGGCCAAGATTGATTTATGGGCTTATGGGGTAAATCCCGGATTGGACTTTGGTTATCGGTTTGACCCGAATTGACCAAAAGTCCACGCCTTGTTAAATCAATTAAAAGCCCATTGGACTTTAATTGAATTGACGTTGGACGTTAATCGGTCTTTGAGACGCGTTACGATTAATTTGGAATTTAAATCGTAAAAGGTTTATTAAATAAAGTGCAACATTTAATTTGGAATTGAATAGTGAATTAGTATTAAATGCATGTTAAATTTGATTTAATGATGTAGTTTAATTTAATTCATGAATTCGTACTTTAAGTACTTATTCGCAAAAACGAGTTTGACTCGAACAAAATCAAATCGTTGTTTGAACATTGGATGATCACTTAATTATCAGATTAATTAATTTGATTAGATTGATTGATAGCATGCTTTTGTGTGAATACGTGGTTGTGTTGAATGAATAATGTATATCGGATGGATATTAGTTGGGTGGGGGCAATTTTGGAAATTGTTGTAATAAATTTGATTTATTAAATTGGACATGCGTGTTCAGCCTTATCACCTCTATTCTATTGTATTCTCTTCTCACCTATTCCCCTCAATGTATATGAGGTTTCTTTAGAAGTGTAGTGTAACGGGTAGAAGTAATACTAGTGCTAGCTTGAGTGAGAAAGGGAGATATTTGATCTAGGATCAATGTATTAAGTATCCATCCGCATATCATTATTATTTTATTTTCATACTCGCTTTATTATGTGTTTAGAATGCATGTTTAAGGGTGTATGATGATGAGACCTTAACATAGATAATTAAATTGGTAGCCAATTTGCACGCGAAAAACCCTCGTTCTATATTAAGCGATTATCCTTCCATTGAATGATTCTTGTTCAAGATCCAATTGGCATTGGTTTGTTGGCCAAAGTCAAGACCTTGTCAATTGGATGTATTTGAATCATGAGGGTTTTGTTCCACATCGGTGTCTTGTCCAAGTTGTGATTTGTTGGCCAAAGTCAAGATCACTTCTTGTCCAACGACATTGATTACGAAACTTTCCTTGTCAATGGATCCCGCTTAACTGGAGTCATTAGGTTTGTTGTGCCAAAGCCAAGGCCTAGATGATTCGGAGGATATGGATAGGAAAATGTATTAGATACATTGGCGTAAATAATATGTTTAGGACTTGGATGTCCACCTAACCGGATCTAGGAATTGGATTGGATCCAATTGATCTGTGAGATCTACCTAGTTAAATAACATACAGCTTGTTGGCCAAAGTCAAGGTTGTATGTTATTTAATAGGATCCTAGCCCACTAGGAAACACGGTTTCCCGAGTACTCCACAGAGGGTTAGAGGCTCGACGAAAAATAGTGGGAGGTAAGTATTGAATTTGCAACAATCGTTCAATTACTCTCGCTAAACACGCTCATTTATATTTTACTCGTCGTATTAATCAAAAGTATTAGTTGGACTAATATTTTATGTTGTTTTAAATTATATATATAGTTGGACTATATACAAACTCATTCAATATATAGTTGATTTTATAATTGGATTATAGTAATCAATATAATTGAATTAAATGATAGTTGATTTTATAATTGGATTATAGTAATCAATATTAAAATTATAGTTGATTAAATAATTGGATTATTGTAATCATTATAATAAATAGTACCTTATTAAATTGATTAAATAGTTGGACTATTAAAATCAAGAAAGAAATGAAAGGTTGAATATTTAAAATATATAATCATTGGGATTAATGTTTTAAATGATTTAATTTTCAATTGGGAATTAATAATAGGTTAATTTTTGATAAAATAACTTATTATGACTAAGCCCATAATTAAGCAAATAGTAGAGCATAAAATCTTTGGAAGATTTATGTGATGATGACTTTAGTGCTTAATTAATATACTTATAATAAATCTATCTTTAGATTTAAAAGTATTAAAATTGCAATTAATAATTCTTGGAGAATTAATTGACTATTCTAGTGGAGAAAAGTCAAAGTTTGCAATTGGGCATGTAGCACAAGGTGCACATCGTTTCGACATTCCGAAACCCAAGGCTTGGCCAAAGGTTTGTGAAATATTTAAAAGGATAATTGACATATCCCAAAGTGACTACCATTTGGATATGGAAGACACGAAGGAATTAAAGAAAGGGCGAGGCTCTAACTTTAAAAATATTTGTCAAAGTTATGTTCACAACTAGTATTAAAATTAGATTTTAAATACTTAGTGTGGTACATAAAATATATGTATTGATGTTCAGAATCCGCTATGAGCTGGATACTGACTTCAAGCCGAGATTTCTCTGCAAATCGGAAAACGGGATGAAAGTCGCTGTTTCGACCCAGATACCTAAATTTAGGAACTACCCTTTGGGTATGTACTTAAATTAGGAACTGTTATAATGTAACTAGTTTGACTAGAGACATTATCTCTATATCAGTGTTTAATCCATTCTGGATAAACCTTTATATTCTAGAACACTATGTGTTTCATTATATAAAGATGATACCGAGATAAATACATTAGATGCAAATAACAGAATTTATATTTTGAATATAAATAAAATCTCAAACATATAAAATGGCAAATAAATAGCTCAAATTGATTTGATCAATAGAGACTTATTTGTGGCATTGTTGTCTAGGACACAATTAAACAAGACTCGTATATCCACACTTTTGAAGGGTGGGTACTAGGACTGATTTGACTATTCAAATGAGGTCTGCGAATCTAGTTTATTAGGTAAAGTACCTAAAATACTATTTACTTGGTAATAGTATAAGGGCCACCGATCTGTTAGCCCTATTCATGGTGAAGTTAGTGGGCACATATCTAACTAGGCTAGATGTGAACATGAATATTTCGTGACCTTAACAGATGTAGCATCACGTTATGGTTTTGTGTTTCTTTTGAAGAATACAAATCGGAAACTTTAAAGTTTCGACACGAAGAAACAAACAGATCGGCTATAGTATTATTCCACCACGGTAAGACCGTATTGGAAAATACTTAAGCAGTAAGTTTCATATTTACATGAAAGAGTACGATATTCTTTCATATAAGGACTCCTCTCGAGACACGTCTGTTAGACGGTGTGTCCGAACTAAAACCGAATTTTGTTGGACATGATTAGGTTTATCACGAGTCGCTCTGAGCTACTATTTCCTTCTACAGGATATGTATTTACAGTGCAAAACTTATTTAGAATAAGGTTCCATGAAAATCTGTTTGACAGATGTCATATAGGATATGAACAGGGAAGAAACGGGGTTTCTCATTCCTGATAATTTGGGTATGCCAGGCATAACGTTTGGATGATACCAACTAAAAGACCCAAATTGGATAAGTGCCAATATAGGTTATCCTAATGGAAACCTTAAGTATAGTACTTGTAAATCTCACATGAGAACAATGTGATTGTTGCTCACCATGCGGTTTTCCTGAGAGGAATACCGATATGCAGTGGTCAGTGGGAGGATAGTTATACTCGATGAAAATCGGTGTAATACTGTTCAAGGCACGAAGTCCTTAATAGAACACAAACAGTTCATCAATAATGAATCTGTACCATTAATCTTCAAATACACAAGAACTTCGTAGATCGGATAAAGTCAGAAAACAACCTAGGGTATGGGTTTCTGATCTAACCTCATAAAGATGTCAATCTTATGGAGGTGTACCATCCGACTACGTTTTGAGGAAGTGATACGATGTGTCGACTACCTATTATGGCAAAGTGCCATGAAATCCGAAATGGATTCCATGTATAACAACTATTTTGGATACTAGTTGTACCACAAGGCATTGTGCCTATTGGTACATTAAACGTCTTCAAGGAAGACATACATGGATGGCAACATACCAACATACAAAGCTAGGCTTGTGACGGAAGGTATCGTTATCAACATCGTGTTAATAACGGTTCAACCTTTTGCTTGTTGCCATGGTAAATCCATTTTGAAGATGCTTGTAGATAACTGTTTTCATTTATGAAATATGTCAGTTACAAATCAAAATCGCTTTCCTGAAAAGGAAACCTTTTGGAGAATGTTTATAACATTCTGACGATTTTGTATAACCGACAAACAAGGTTTGCGGATTATTCAATCCATGTTTGGATTGAAGCAAGCATAAAGTTCTTGGAACTGTCTTTTTGAAATAATCATAATGGTTTATGATTTGACTCAAAACAAAATAATTCTTGTGTATATAAGGAGGTTAGTGGGAGCGCACTGACAGTTAAATTCCCATAAAGCAATTGGTGAAAGCTTGGCTTTCATAGATATTCTTTCATAGAAATTCTCCATAGAATTCTGGGGAGTAACAACCTTTAATCAAGAAATAAAGATCTACTGGGATAGATTTGGAGTTGTTAACACTCTCTGAGAAATTGTACATTTAAAATGTACTTGTATTGGTGTCTCATACGCTTCGAGCATATGGAGTCACAATCGGGTCAATCCAAGTGATAGTCACTGGATTGAAATTAAGAACATCTGTTAGTATCTCAGAGAACTAAAGATGCTGTCTTAAACTATGGAGAATAAGAACTTGAAGTGACTGGGATCACTACAGCAAGTTTCCAAACAATTAAATACTACGGTACTATAAAGTTTGAATAACGGGACAGTGAGCTGGAAATATTCCAAGCAAGATAACTGTTGCCGAATAAACAACAAATGCAGATTATTGCTGCAGCTGAGGCAGCAATAGAAGTCTTTTGGATTGAAATAAATCTAATTAGATTAGATATAGTTCTGTTAGCAGCTGAGCTAGGCGTCAGCACATGCTAAGGAATTAAAGGTCTCATCGACGATCCAGATATATACTTCTATATCATCTGATTCGTTCGGATCATACATCGTGGGGATGTGATGATCGTATAAATCGTGTCAAACGATAATCAAACAAATCCGCTGAAGAAATCCTTTTCTCAGCAATTTGAGTGAACCATACATAGTTTGGGTGTTGGACACTTGAGTGACTCGCTATGTGCCAAGTGGGAGATTGTTGGATAATATGACCCATAGCGTCACTATTTGCACAGATCATTGTGTTGTTGTAGCAAATTAACTATGTAATAAGGAAATTGCACTCTCATCATTTGTGTGATTAGATCACCATAGATATATAAATAAAGAGAGGTCCCTATGGTTAGTTCCTGGATTGAGATGATATGAGACAGTATCAGTCCACGAAGGATTAATCATTAAATATCCCTAGCCGTAGTATTATCGAGACTGGACATCGATAATGCGGAATAGGCTAGTATTGCACTTGTGTGCGTTGTGAGGGCACAACGACATAGTTCTCATATATATAAGCATTGGATACTTATGCAAGTGCGATAGGAGGTCGTGTTTCACCGATGGTACGGGAAACAGCTTCGCTCTGGATAGACCCCGCGGAATCCCATTGGTAGTATGTCTACGTGTCTATGGGAGGCCGCATCAGGGTAGGTGTATATGGTCTTAACCTGAGACTTGCATCGCTAGTACTTGCGACAATCGGTAAACTTTGGTTTTGGTGGTTCGGGGCTTTAACCGGTTCTGTGTACACCTTTTCTGGGTTTATCGAGAATCGTAGTGTACTGGGTGTGATGTCAAGAAGGAAGTATCACTTCAGACATATGGAGATGATGATCACGCAGGACACATAACTAGTACTCTATAAAAGGTTGCAACCGTCGGGACAATATGACTAGGTCAGTATTGCCCGATTTAAAGAGACTAGTTACTTGATGTCTGATATATGTTTCGTACGAGGCAGACACATTTCCAGCCCCAGACCTAACATGTGATCGTCCGATACTGGATCGATGTATGCAATACTACGGTATACTACGCTTGATAAAGATCTAATATTTCAGTAAGAATATTTCTGGAGAATTGGGTAGGCATGGCGCTTTGCTAGAAGCCAACCTTGTCTTGTAAATCGGTAAAAACGTAGTACGAGGTACGTACGTGTTCGGATAGTCCGTCGACCGTATTTACTGCCAACATATCCAGAGATCTCTTGGGTCGCTTCCCGAAGATTCACCGATGACGTTTGATTCGAACTTTATAATCTGAGATTAATTACGGAGAAATTTTATTTGGGATATAATATTATTTGAAGAGAGAGAATGATTAATTTGGAATTAATCGATAAAATAATATATTCAATATATTAAATGAAATTGGATTTCAATAAGGAATAAAATTGGATTTTAATTCGGGCGAACGGATTTATTTAGAATTAATTCGTAAGCGACTATTCGTAATAATTTTGCGAGGCATTATTATTTAATTAAATTTGATTTGATTACGTCGCAACGGAAAATTCGTTTAATCAGATTAAACGGAACCGTGCCCGAAGTGTGTAGTCTTACCTAACTTAGAATATTATATTCAAGTGGTGGGACCCACCACCTTATTTTAATATGTTAGTGGAATGTTAGTGGGAATTTTATATTTCTCCACCCATTCCCACTAACTTATTTAATAAGATTACTTTAGGTAATGCTTATTCCATTAGCATTTTAATATTGAAAGTATATATATTTGAAAATTGATTTTTGAAATTATGATGTAATAGATTGGATCTAATTTCTTCTTCTCCCTCTTCCATTGCCGTGAGCTTCCATGGCTACTCTCCATTGTTTTTGTTTCAAAACAAGTTTGCTAGCACATCAAAGAATCATTCAAGGTGATAGGGAAACCAACAAGAGCTTGGATCTTGGAAAGCTTAGAGCTTGGAACCATTTCCACCTTGGCCGAATTTCAACAAGAAGTTTTCTCCCTTGAACGAACCTTGGAGCACACTTGGAGGTGATGACCGAATCTGGAAGGAACAAAATGGACCAATGCCGTGAGCACCTTGGAGGAGGCCAAAAGTTTTGTTCTTCATCACATCAAATCCGATCAATGTAAGTATGTTTTCCGCCTTACTTCTTTGATGTTTTCACACATGTTTCATTGCTTGAATGATCCCGGGACCTTAATAAAAACCAACAATATTCACATTTTCACTATATAAAAAGACCCTAACTCATTTTTGCGATGCTTTTCACTCTTCAACATTTTCTTAGAAGTGCTATCACCTTCAAACATTTTATACAAAGTAACAACAAAGAGAGAACAGGACATTCTTGATTATTCATTCTCTTCATCTTAAAGAGCTCATACATTATATCTTCATCATCATTTAGTGAGCTTGGACTTACTTGGTGTTGTACTATTTTATATCGTACCGCAAGTGTACGGTGTCAAATTTTAGTAAAGATGAGTGAAAGAGTGTCGAACTCACATGGATCGTAATCAAACTCGCACTAAGTATTATAATTAATAATCCTAACTTTATTTAGAAAACAACTAGATTTAGAATAAATTAAAGACCAAATAAATGAGATATTAAAACTAGATTATGCAACACTCGCAACTTCAACGCAATCGCAAAACTATACAAAAAGATCTCAAAGAAAAATGGATGTGAAGACTAAAGCTCAAATGAAGAGATCGAGCAAAGTCTTATAGCTAAGAGCTCTCAATATAAGTGAGTTATTAATTCAAGTACTTTAAGCTCATAAGACTCATACACATTCATATATATGTATTAGAGCCATGTGCATATTGTTTTAAACTTCAAATCTGGACTTTTATGCACAAGGACCGATCTATCGGTCCCTGAATCGGTCTCTGTGTTCTGAAAATACCGTTACTGGAACCGGGCCAGACCTCATTGGTCATCATACCACTCTACCTTAACTTTGAACCTGTTATTGGAACTGGTTTTAACCATACCGTCTCCATACCAGTCAATAATACGGTCAAGCTCGCGCTTACCAATGCTCAACAGTCATAATTTGATAGTCGTTTGAATTTACAAACTAGGATACTGGTCCCTGACACCGGCACACTGGTCTTAGCGCACAAAATATAGTCTACTTATATTTTCACTCTTGAACATTTTCTTAGAAGTGCTATCACCTTCAAACATTTTATACAAAGTAAAAACAAAGAGAGAACAAAACCTTCTTGATTATTCATTCTCTTCATCTTAAAAAACTCATACACTATATCTTCATCATCATTTAGTGAGCTTGGACTTGCTTGGTATTGCGATATTTTATATCGTATCGCAAGTGTACGGTGTCAAGTTTTAGTAAAGATGAGTGAAAGAGTGTCAAACCCACATAGATTGTAATCAAACGCGCACTAAGTACTATAATTAATAATCATAACTTTATTCAGAAAATAACTAAATTTAGAATAAAACTAAAAACCAAGAAACGAGATATTAAAACGCTGATAAAGACAATCTAATGAATAAAGAGATTCTAGAGTCTGATTCCACCTAGTTATCCCCTATGCATTTGTCATGTCATTCAATCCTTATTCAGTTGTGTTGTTTATAAGTTAAGAATCCTAAAGTATTTCACTCATTCTCCCGAGAATAGTGAAATGATTATTAAGTACCGACTTCGATATCCCTATAAAAATCTAGTAATCAATAACTCATTACGCTTTGTGATTCTTTGTTAACGACTTCAAAGGAACTACAGATTCTCCCGAATTTTATAAAACTCCTAGGTTATATTCTCTAGATCCTATTCAAAATCTCTCTCTCCCGAGCGATAGATTCTAAAAATTCATCATCTTAATTTATGGCCAACAAACAAGAAGAATTAAACACAAAAGAATATAAATAAACTGAATTATAATTTCATTAAAATCAAACTGGCAATCAGTACATAGGTTCAAACATTGGCTACATCATCCTCTATAACTATGGAGTTAGTTTATGACTAAATATAAAAATAATGAAAATAGGGTCATGAACATAATAGACATCATTAGAGTTTAAAGAAAGAAACTAGAAGATTAAACCCGAATCGAATCATTTCGTCTTCGGACGTCACCGCCTTCGTCTCCTCTTGTCACTCTTCAATATTCCTCCTTATATCTCTCTAAAATATGTGTTTTTGAGTCTTTCTTGGTGTATTAGCCTCCCCCTTAGGGTTTTGGACGAGCTTATGTATTTATAAGAAAGTCTTGGAGTCCATATGCATGTAAACACGACCAAATTAAGCTTCTGGGAGTCTGTCAAGGCATCGCGGTGCCCAACTCTCAGCCATTTACTATGTGTGCAAGCTGAAGCGGTGTCGCGACGCCAGGCAAAATTTTTGGATGGTGATTTCTGCATTTTTCGCTTTTCTCGCGTGATTCCGATGCATCTGTAGGGTCCTAAAACAAGTCAAAATGCCCCAAGATCCATGTTTCAATGCTTCCTAATAATAAAACATAAATAAAACTACAAAATATATTAAATGACACAGAATCTAACAAAATAGTAAGCTAAGAATGCAGGAATAAGTGGGTATAAACCGCACTTATCAAACACCCCCAAACTTAAGATTTTGCTAGTCCCGAGCAAAAGACAAAATAAAAACTAAATAAACAAAATTAACAAAATTAACTAGGCCACTTTCGTAGGGATCATGATTGCATTTAGCGTATACATCAATCTTTTAAACCCCTAGACGACCATAGAGGACGAGTTATAGCCTCGTGAGGGCTTACAGCGACGATAACCACAAACGTCATTCACAAACATGCAATCATGCAAAAATATAATAATAATAATAATAATAAGAGCAAAGAAAATAATCTCGATAGTTACACATAATATTATCCTCAAAGAATGCATATCAATGAAATCAGAGAACCTTCAAAGTACGCAATGCAATTCAAATCGAAGTTCTTGAATAAATCATCTAAGCCCGACTCACAGTGTGTGTGTGTAAAGGTTCATTCACAGCTCGACTCATAAGTAAGCCAACTCAATGATTTCTTCTCAAAACTTGAGATCTGATGGGTCAAATCAACCTAGATATCTCAAAAGTACTATGTCTTTGTTTTTTTTTTTTTCTCAGTATGGTACATTTTTTCATCTTTTTTACTTTTTCATTTTTTTTTCAACACACATACCCTTTAAGGTAGCATTTCTCCTCATGGTGGTCCTAACATTCGCCCATTGGTAGCTTCACACTTTATCGGTTATATGTGGTTTAACTTTTTTTTTTGCGTTTTCTTTTTCTTTTAAAATTTCTTTTTTCTTTCTTTCTTTTATTTTTAACCATACCATACATCATAACACTAGCAATTCGAGATAAACATCTAAGCAAATGGTCATTCATCGCCAAATAATTTCTTCAACTAGTCACTTTGCCAACTACCTAGGTTCTTACTGCTAAAAATATATTGTTAAGTGCTTACGAGTCTAACCTAGATCACCTACTCAAGGCATCAGATAAAAATCAATTAGGAACTTATCATTTCTAAGATTCATCAAAAGCAAACAAAATTCATCATTAGACTAATGTTTTACTATCAAGGATTAAAAATATTTTTATTTTAATTTTTTTTTATATAAATAGTAGAAAATATCACTACATGCACACACCCTCAAACTTAAAACTTACATTGTCCTCAATGTAAGATAAGTATAAAGAAATAAAAGTAAGGAACAACACTACCATGCATGGAGTTGATCAGGCTCATGCTAGTCAGAATTTGATTGCACGGGTTGTGCTACCAACATAAATAACATGCAAACTAATAAAAAAAATAGCACATAATAAAATAATAATAAAGTAAACAAACTAAAAATAAACAAATCAAATGCAAGGGTTGTCTCCCCGTTAGTGTTAAGTTTAACGTCTTCAGCCAAACGCAACCACCCAAATGGTCATGGTGGCTTCCACGTAGCGGACCAGGTAGTCTCATGTAAGGGTGGGCAAAAAAACCGACCGAACCGAACCAAATACATGGAGTTGATCAGGCTCATGCTAGTCAGAATTTGATTGCGCGGGTTGTGTGGGTTGTGCTACCAGCATAAATAACATGCAAACTAATAAACAAAAAATAGCTCATAATAAAATAATAATAAAGTAAACAAACTAAAAATAAACAAATCAAATGCAAGGGTTGTCTCCCCGTTAGTGTTAAGTTTAACGTCTTCAGCCAGACGCAACCACCCAAATGGTCATGGTGGCTTCCACGTAGCGGACCAGGTAGTCTCATGTAGGGGTGGGCAAAAAAACCGACTGAACCGAACCAAATCGCAAACCGAACCAAACCGGACTGAATTTACGGTTTTTTTTCTAACGGTTCGGTTTGCGGTTCGGATTGGCCCACCCCAAATGGTTTACGGTTCGATTCAGGAGCTAATCCGAACCGCACCTGTTAAACCGAAGCGAACCGTTATAATTAAAAAAATTATATATTTTTATAAAAAAAATTGTAATTTTCTTTTAATTTTATTATATGTTTTCTTTTTATTAGTATGTTAATATTTTTATTCTTAAATTTTTGTTAATATATTTATTTGTTAATACTTTTATTCTTCAATTTATTTGTTAATACTTTTATTCATAAATTTTTTATTTTATGGTAGCATCATTATTCTTGAAAGTAAGATGTTGATTTGTTTCTTAATTAGAATGATGGTAGCATCATTATTCGAGGTAATTTTTAAAAAATACAAGAATTAATTGTGCCTCATTTTTCAATCCTTTATGGAGTGCATGTGTTTCTTGGAGTCACAACTTACACCCTATCACTTCATATTATTTGTTGGATAGAATAGTTTTTTTTTTTTTTTCTGTCTTCACTTTTGTGGATGAAAATTTGTTTTAAATATAATAATCTGTAAACCGAACCGAACCAATCCGTAAATCGATGGTTTAAAAAATTTTCAATCCGAACCAAACCGTTATTTAATGGTTTGGTTTGAAAGGTAAAAAATTTGAACCGTAAAATATGGTTTGGTTCAGTTTTTAGCAAAAACCGAACCAAACCGAACCGCGCCCACCCCTAGTCTCATGTGCTTTCTTCTTCGGTATCCACCGGTGACTAAGATATGAAAATGAATTTTTTGATGGCGGTGGCAGTTTATCCATGGATGGTCCTCCAGGGTATACTGATTTTGGAATGTACATCTGGTAAAATTGGCTCAACCTTATTTTTAACCTTCCATGGATCATCTTCAAGTGAGCACTGACCATTTTTTCCCTCTTTTTATGGTTCTTTGGGATAAATTCCAATTCTGGCTGTGAAGGTTCTTCTTTACTTGGCTGCTCTATGCTAATTGGTTGATTAACTACAGGTTCACCCTGCATGTTGGTCTGAACACAAGGAGACGGGCCTAACACATAGTCATTTTCCCATATAGAGGGTGGTGGCTTATATGGAGGATCTGATGTATTGTTCTCTTCTTTTATTTATATATCCTCTTGAATTGTCGCTTCTTTGACTTGAATACCTTGGTTTTTAGAGGTATCTTTAATCTCTTTCTCACTACTGAGGGTAATGGCTTGACACTACTCTTTGGGATTGACTTCGGTATTACTCGGGAATGCCATTTTTTGTTGATTAGCCATGGAAGAAGCAAGCTGCCCAATTTGCACTTCTAAAGATTTCATTGTTGCCCCTATAATGCCTATATGTGTTTCGATGTCGTTCATCCTCGACTCATTCTTCTCAAATCTCTCTTAAGTTGTAGCTACAAATGTGTTTATAAGGACTTCTAAGGATGGTTTCTGCACAACTTTTTGATTATTAAAGCCATGAGGAGGTTGCAAGACATTCTCTATATTATCATATGACAAGTTCGGATGATAATAGTTAGACATATGACAGACTCTATAGTTGTTGAAGTTCCAGTTGTTCACAATTTGTACTTGCTCAAAACTTGCTTCTCTATTGGGTAAGAACATTCCATTAGCAGAAGCAGCTTTAATAGACGGTTGGCCCATTTGATTTGACAATGCTGCTAGATGAGTCGTGAGGGACAATAATTGAGTTGTCAGTGCAACAATAGGATTTTCCATTGCTTCTTTTCCAAGTTCCTTTTCTTTCCTTAGTCTCCCCGTTGTTTTTTCTATTTCAGGATCAAA
Organism: Zanthoxylum bungeanum; assembly: GCA_019454045.1. Classification (NCBI taxonomy): domain Eukaryota; kingdom Viridiplantae; phylum Streptophyta; class Magnoliopsida; order Sapindales; family Rutaceae; genus Zanthoxylum; species Zanthoxylum bungeanum. Next base: position 41,022 of record SKCR01032207.1, on the reverse strand, counting down.
CAAGAGCAAGTTAAGACTTGTGGATCTTCGCATCCACGAAAGCACAAAAAGATAACATAAAAAAAATAAAAGCAAAACAAAAATAAAAATCTAAATTAAAGCTAAAGTTACTTAGTAATAGTATTAATGTGAATTAAATTAACAATCCCCGGCAACGATGCCAAAACCTTGTTGCGATATTTTATATCGTACCGCAAGTGTACGATGTTGAGTTTTAGTAAAGATGAGTGAAAGAGTGTCGAACCCACAAGGATTGTAATCAAACTCGCACTAAGTACTATAATTAATAATCCTAACTTTATTTAGAAAATAACTAAATTTAGAATAAAATTAAAAATCAAAGAAACGAGATATTAAAACGTTGATAAAGACAATCTAATGAATAGAGAGATTTTAGAGTCTAATTTCACCTAGTTATCCCCTATGAATTTGTCATGTCATTCAATCTTTATTCAGTTGTGTTGTTTATAAGTCAAGAATCCTAAAGTATTCCACTCCCTCTCCTGAGCAATAGTGAAACAAATATTAAGTACCGACTTCGATAACCCTATAAAAATCTAGTAATCAATAAATCATTATGCTTTGTGATTATTTGATAACGACTTCAAAGGAACTATAAATTCTCCCGAGCTCTATAAAACTCCTAAGTTATATTCTCTAGATCCTATTCAAAATCCTTTTCTCCCGAGCGATAGATTCTAAACATTCATCATCTCAATTTGTGGCCAACAAACAAGAAGCACTAAACACAAAAGAATATAAATAAACTGAATTATAATTTCATAAAAATCAAACTGGCAAGCAGTGCATAGGTTCAAACATTGGCTACATCATCCTCTAGAACTATGGAGTTAGTTCATGACTAAAGATAAAAACAATGAAAATAGGGTCATAAACATAATGGACATCATTAGAGTTTAAAGAAAGAAACTAGAAGATTAAACCTGAATCGAATCTCTTCATCTTCGGACATCACCGTCTTCGTCTCCTCTTATTGCTCTTCAATATTGCTCCTTGTATCTCTCTAAAATATGTATTTTTGAGTCTTTCTTTGTGTATTAGCCTCTCCCCTTAGGGTTTTGGACGAGCTTATATATTTATAAGAAAGTCTTGGAGTTCTTATACATGTAAACACAGCCAAATTAAGCTTATGGGAGTCTGTCGGGGCGTCGCAGCGCGCCAACTCTCAGCCATTTACTATGTGTGCAAGTTGAACCAGCGTTGCGACGCCATGCAAAATTTCTGCCTGGTGATTTCTGCGTTTTTCGCTCTTCCCGCGTGCTTATGATGCATCAGTATGGTCTAAAACAAGTCAAATTATCCCAAGATCCATGTTCCAATACTTCCTAACAATAAAACATAAACAAAACTACAAAATATATTAAATGGCATGAAATCTAATAAAATAGTAAGCTAAAAATGCAGGAATAAGTGGGAGTAAACCGCATTTATCACTTGGGTAAACACTCACACTTAAATCTTCTTTATCTTTTGTGAGTACCCAAGTTGTGTTGTAAAATTATATCAAACGATTGAGGTTGTGGAAATCCCTCGTGTCAGTGGGAATACTCAAAATGGTGAAATTGGGTAAAAGGTTTAAGAGAAGCCTTATAAGAAAATCTCTTTTTGTAAAGGTTGGGGAGCCTTGGAAGAAAACCCCAGTGAAGGTTAAAATGAGCCTTGGATCAAAGACCTCTATTGTAATGAGTTGGGAGTGAGTTGCGGAAAACTCTTGGTGTAAAGTGTGGATTAACTTTTACATAATGGAAAGCATCAAACGTGGCTTAGAAGAGTGGACGTAGGCAAAGAGTTAGCCGAATCACTATAAATTACGGTGTCAAATTTCTATATCCCTAATTCTTTTATTTATCTCAAGTTTTACATTATATTTGCATATCAGATAGTAAAATTTGTTGTTGGTGAAATTGACATTGATAATTACTTCTGGCATTTTAATCATTGTTTATATCAATTGTAAAAGTTGTATTCTAAGCTTAATTGGTAAAGCTACTAACTAATAAAATCCTGAGGCCTCTTCTCAAGGAATATAAGATTTGTACTGCCACCATCAAAGAATAAGAATATGATAATATGAACACCTTCAAATCAGATGACTTAATGGCAAATTGTTGGAGTATAAGATGGAGATCAAGAAGGATTTAAGGGAAGAATAGGAGAAAAATAAGAAGCGAATAGCCCTTAAATCATTTGTGAGAAAATAGTATACTGAAAGTTCAAGTGATGAGGATGATAATGATGAAGATTTGGCACATACTGTAACATCCCCAATCTGGGAGATGTTACCGGCAGGGAAAACAGTATTAACCCCATAAGACTTTGACTTCCCGACTATATCCTAAACTGTTTAAATGCAAGATTATGCTCAGGGACCATAGCCCAACTCAACAATATAAAATGCTTTTAATTCTCAAAATTGAATACTCAAATGTTCTCTTCTTTACAAAACATTATCAGACATTTATAACGACTTATACAACACTAATGTGTACATGCAACTTTACTTTGACTCTGATTGGACTCTCATGCTATCTGACTCTGTGCTGGTGGACTCCATCCCTAGTGACTGCATCAGTATCCATCCTCATGAGCTCGTCCTCCGAGAAACCTATAAGATACAAAGACTGGGGAGGGGGTTAGATCGCTATATGATCTAAGTGAGTGGACAAAAACTGAAAAATAATATGAAAACTTTTAGTTTCAAAACCTAGATTCCAAAACATATTTTATGTGAACAACTCTGCTTCTGAAAACTTTCTTGAAAACCATACTCTTCTTTTATCTGAAATCATTTTTCTGAAAACTTCTAAAAAAGATGTCCCTGATGCTCTACGCCCAGGAAAACGACTCAACTGGAAGTGTCCGGGAATAACTCAATCGGGTCTCTGTAACTGGTGGTCTACGCCTAGGAAAACGACTCAAATGGGCGTCTCTGTATCTGGTGGTGCTCTATGCATAGGAAAAAGACCCAACTGGGCATAGTCACAAACTAGAACTGGGGGTGCGGATCTATGCTACCACCCAAGCTCTGAACTAGAGTTCAGGTACACGAACCTATGTCGTCATCCTGGCTCTACATGTCCACATATCTCTATAACCGTCAATTCCATATTGTCTCAAGTTACATACTGGGGTGAGTTTTTTCCTCATGGCCCGAAAAATATAAAAATCATACTGGAAATATCTCTTTTCTAAATCACTATCATCTGAAAAATAACTGTAAATAAATAAAGGCTATCGCCCTATGTGCTGGGAAAAGTAAGTCTGAACTTATAAAGAATAAATAAATCAATAAATTAAATCGACTTAAAGAAAGAGGTGTCCACTCACTAATTTGAAGTCTGACTAAGTTTCCTTCACGTCGCTGGGGGGCGACGAACACGCAGCTCCTGTCGAGTATATTATAAAGAGTATACAGGGTAGAATTAGCAGTTATAAAATATGATTCATAATCACATAAAGTTCCTTAATCTTATTGGATTACCCCATTAGAACCTTTCTATCCTTCAAATGAATCGTAAAACAACATCCAGACTTTTGGATACACGTCACGTTTCGAAAAAAAATTATGTTTTCTTGCCGTGCGACGCGACGCGGCGCAAGTTGCGCGTCGCGACGCGACACCGTCTCCCTAGAAAAATTTGGCCTTTTCCTTCTCAAACCAAACTCACCCAAATGCACCCTTACTTCTTCCATAACAAATCCAACACACAATCCATTATATTTCATCAACTCCAAACATATTAAACTATCATTTATCATCATCAATCACTCAATTAATTCATCATACACACTACTCAATTTCACCCAAAACCTCACAATTAGGATTTATCAACTTTTCTATTTCTTTAATTATCAAAATCATAATATCATCAACACAACCATGCATCCAACATAATATAAGCATCAATTCATCAAAACTTTAAAAATTTATCATTTAGGTCATCCATTCATACATTTTCTTTCCTTGCTTGTTTTTGTTCATTCTCCAAATCTTTCATGCTCAAGTTGCATTTTCTTTTCCTTCTTCCTTCTTCCACTTCCTTTCTTTATCTCCTTATTCTTTTTTTTCTTTTCTTTCTATTCTGCTTCCATTTCTTATTCATTTCTCTCGGTTTTCCTCTTTCCCTCTCTTTCTTTCATTTTATTTTTCATTTTTGATTTTGGAAAATAGTGAATAGTAGCCCCTTATATAGTGGACCCAAATGATATAATAAAGTTTTAGAAGAATGTAGAAAAAAGAAGAAAATTTGAGACTTTTCCATTTTGACCCTGAAATTAATATTCACCTGAAAATTTGACTTGCATTTTTTACCAGCTTCTAGTCTGAATTTGGGAAAATATTCAACACAAGTTGTAGGTATCGGTCTCATCTTTCCGAAGATATAAATTCATAAAAATCGGAGTTCATATGAAAATATTACGCCTTAATTACCACGGGCTGTCCAAATGGAACTCTGTACAGTCTCGTCCCGGGATCACGAAGAATTTACTAACTGTACCCAAAATCATACCATGCGTATATTTGAGTCTCAACATAATTTATTTTATGTTCCATCATCCCGTACGTAAAAGTACCACTGTATGCAGTAGTAAAAACTACCGGTCGTTATAATTTCTCTCCCCCCAAATAGGATTCGTCCTTGAATCCTTTCTAAACTTAGGATCTCACCACAGACCACCGGGGTTCATGACCTCACTCTAGTCCATCAACCTTAATTGACTTATATTCGTAACCATATTTCCTTACCCGCTAGAATTCTTACTTTCTTGTAAACTAACTCATGCACGTATCAATCTTTTTCCTAATCCCGGCTTCTGAATGATTCAGGGTCTGTGGTTTAAATCCGCTCTTTCTGTTTCTTAACTATTTAGACCTTTATATTCATTTGCAATGAGAGAAATTCTGAGAGGTTTTCTTACTAAGAACTCGTTATTTCCTTATCTTATTCCGCACAACTATTGGACTAATCTTGTCTAACTTTACTTATGGATCTTTTATCTCTGTAGGTATTTGTATTTCAGTAACTGGGTTCCTTTATCTTGGCTTTGACTCCGAAGGTACATACGTTCATGAGGCTATACTAGGCTGCTTACCAGTTTCTCCCTATAACTTTTTGTTTCTGCTTATCTGTACAATTGGAACTTTATAATGCATGGTATGATTCCTTATGTACTATTATCCTCTATTACAGTTCACTTAATGGGTTGTACTAAGAAAGTTAAGTCTGGTAGTTTCGTTGGGAACTGAACTGTTTACTTGTTTCTACTGAACTCTTACTGTAAGTGGGGACGTTGGCGATTCAATCCCAACTACAATCCATTCTTTTCTTCATTCTCTTATTTCCACTTTACTGCAAGTCTGATTTCAGTGCTCCTCACTAATTTATTCTCCAAAGTCTAGTATTGTCGAGGGTCATCTCCCAAATATATATATATGTCATACTTTAAGGATTCTCTTCATATGCTAGTTGCATCTCTATAATAACTTATTTCCTCGATTTTGTACTATTCTGATACATCTACCAAACCACCCATACCCGTGGCTTAGGTCGTCCCAAACCCGTAGTGGTTTGGTCAACTAAGTCTGGGGCTGGGTACTTAATGTGCTTTACGTGAACTAACACGTAAGGGATCTTTGTTTGCATTTCGATTTTATAAAACCTTGTAGTTACATACTTTGTCTTTACTTACTAGGTATTTTGCTATTACCGTTGCTGCACCTCCACAGCTTTGCTTATAATCTTATCCTTAGCACTCTACCCGTCTTTTGCTTGTTTTATGTTACGCTAAGAACTTCCGTGGTTTATGTTACTGTCTTATTTTCTGAGAAATGTCCTCTTTCCTTATATACTCACCATTCATCAATTCTTTATTTCTTAAAATCTCATCTGTTACTTGGCTATTACTTTATTTCTGTACTACTTCAATCTTATCATCTTTTTCTTAACTCTTTTACTCAGAACCATCTCTCACTTTGTTTCGTTCTTAATCTATATCCGGAAGTCTTATGTTTCTAATCTTCTTTTAATATACTTTTACTTATTTCTAAGAATATCCTAAAGTAACTTTGAGAATTTGTTTCTACAATTGTTGTTCAAAGAGGGTTGGGAGGGTGAGACCTTGTTCTGTAACCTTTCTGGTTATGGTGATCTAGTAGCACATACGACTAAATTATAAGCCTAGAACTCTCAGGCATATATGTCTGGTAACATTTCATACACTAGGGTACTACCGCTAAAATCGGCTGGTTGTCTCTTCCACTTTACTTTTGATTATCTTCAACTATTGAATTCATTGCCTCTTTTGAAAAGTTATTCTAAGATCGTGCTCACTAAAAACTTCCTCGTACTTCCTTTGTACTTCTTCCTACCTTATCTTTGTTGTTTAGCCTTATAAAGTCTTTACTTTCTTTCTCTGAGTATTGCTACACTTTCTTGTTATTCCTACTTAATAAGCTTACCTGCTGTGTAAGTTTCTTCCTCATTTCAGTTCCTTGAATTTCTTACTTCTCTATTCTTCTGAAAATTCTCTTTCAGCCTCAAATATCTAGGACATTTTGTAGTAAATCTCCAATTCATGTATTACTTTTGATCTAGTCTTTTCATCCCCATCTTAGTTCCTTGAATTCCTTGTACCTTTATTTCCTTGAGAACTCCCTCATCTCTGGTTGCTTTAGGTATCTTCTTATTAAACCTAAAATTCGAGTGCTATTCTTTACCTTATAAAGACTTCTTAATTTAATTGATGGCCTCTAAACTAGCTCAGTTTATTGTAACTTCAAATTATTCTAGCTTATGTAAAATGTTATCATCTTACGACTTGTCTTATTCTGTCTATTACTATGCTATTCTGGTTCTTCTCTTTACTGGTTCTAAGCTAAGGAAGGAATACATACATTTTCTAAGGGTCAATGGATATGCATTTATGCCTTACACTTAGGCTCTGTGGTAATCTGATTAATGTTCACATGCTTTCTAGAATTGCGATTTCCAAAAGGGAGGGTCGTCATTTATTCTGCAGTGACCTGGTCGGCTACTCTACGTCCTAAGGTTTCTTATTCATTATTGATTGCTCTGGGGTCTTCACTCATCTCGCTGTCTCCAAACTTCATTTCTTATATCACTACACGTACTGAATCCCCTTGACACTCCTATTTCCTTCTTACTGTTTGCACATCCTATTCATTGGCTCTACGCCGTGCTACTGAGGCTAGTGGTGGTTCACTCTTCTGGCTACTTCCTAATTCTCTGTTCTTTACCCTTGTCACCAATCACAACTATGGCACTTTGTTCTATAGTCCGTACTAGTACCTTCATCACTTCTAAAAATCCCTATCCTCATGGGTTTATTCTTTTATACTTCCATGGTTTTCTACTGGCTGGTAGGCTAATCTTAGGTTCTACCGTATTATCTATCTTGTAGAATTTTACTAATGCTACGAACCTTGTGCTGATTTATCTTGTTCTCTGGGCTATACTGGGTTCTCTTCCTTATAGCCTCAGAACTTCCTTAATCTCTTTATGGGTAATCAATCTTCTGAGATTCTATGTGAACTCCCATCAGATTTCTTATGGTCATCTATGCCTACACTGGTAGGGACTAGGGTAGACATCTTATGTCTCGACGGGCTTCGATATTCTGGTTTTAGTGCTCTGTGTCATGGTAGGGTCTATTTCTCATGTAAGGTAGGTATGAGGTAAGCTCTATCAGGGCAACTTCCTTTTCTGGTGCCACGGGGGTTCGAAAACTAGATAGTTTGAGGCCTTGTCTATATCAGATTGCTGGGGGTAAGGTAACTATTCGTTTCTCTTTCTTTCTTGAGGATCTGGAATCAGAGTTTGGGTATCTGGAGTTCTCTAAATCATTTTTGGCATCTAGGTCCATTGGGGCCCTCAAGACTAATCTGGGTCTCTTACTTCTATTATCTCTCCGGATATTCTTCGATACTCGGGGAATTCACCATCTATAAGAAGATCTTGAAGGCTATTGGGTTCATTCGGAGGAATTTTCCTGAAGAGGAAATGATTCTCACTTCTATTGGGCAACACTAATACTCGATGAGGCTTTCTTTATTTTATTTTACTACTATGGGTTCTTGTGATTTCTTACCAATCAAATTCTATATCTCTATCTTTCTTATTTCTGGTTACTTAAGCACCCTTACAATTTTCCTTACTTTTATTCTAACTTTTCTCTTTCTCTTTTACTTTCTTGGATATCTTTCTTCAGGACCCTACTATCTGGTTTCCTATCTTATACTGAGCTTCGTGGAGTACTCTAGGATGCTTACGGAATGTTTCCTAACTAGAATAAGGAAAAATGATTCAGAAGATTTGGAAATACTTGCTATCCCGTCTGAGGATCTTGAGGACATACTCGAGGATCAGATACTGGAGATGTAGTACCTCATATACGGGTATCTCAGATATGCTGCGTATATAAGACCCTAACACTCTGCCCACTGCAGTCACTGACTACCTAGACCATGCATTGATACCATCTTTGTAACATCCCCGATCTGGGAGATGTTACCGCTAGGGGATAGCAGTACTAATCCCATAAGCCTTTGACTTCACAACTATATCCTAAATTGTCTAAATGCAAGATCATGTTCATGGACCATAGCCCAACTCAACAATATAAAATGCTTTTAATTCTCAAAACTGAATACTCAAATGTTATCTTCTTTACAAAACATTATCAGACACTTATAACGACTTATACAACACTAATGTATACATGCAACTTTACTTTGACTCTGACTGGACTCTCATGCTATCTAACTCTGTGCTGGTGGACTCCATCCCTAGTGACTGTATCAGTATCCATCCTCCTGAGCTCATCCTCCGAGAAACCTGCAAGATACAAAAACTGAGGAGGGGTTTAGATCTTATACGATTAAGTGAGTGGACAAAAACTGAAAACTAATATGAAAACTTTTAGTTTCAAAACCTAGGTTCCAAAACATCTTTTATGTGAACAACTCTGCTTCTGAAAACTTTCTTGAAAACCATACTCTTCTTTTATCTGAAATCATTTTTCTGAAAACTTCTGAAAAAGATGTCTCTGATGCTCTACGCCCAGAAAATGACTCAACTAGACGTGTCCAGGAATAACTCAACTTGGTCTCTGTAACAGGTGGTATACACTCATGAAAACGACTAAACTGGGTGTCTCTGAAACTAGTACTGCTCTACGCCCAGGAAAATGACTCAATTGGGCATCTCTGTATCTGGTGGTGCTCTATGCCCAGGAAAACGACTCAACTGGACATAGCCACAAACTAGAACTGAGGATGCGGATCTATGCTACCATCCAAGCTCTGAACTAGAGTCCACGTACACGAACCTATGCCGTCATCCTGGCTCTACTTGTGCACATGTCTCCATAACCGTCAATTCCATATTGTCTCAAGTTACATACTGTGGTGAGTTTTTCCCTCATGCCTCGAAAAATATAAAAATCATACTGGAAATATCTATTTTCCAAATCACTATCATATGAAAAATAACTGTAAATAAATAACGGCTATTGCCATATGTGCTGGGAAAAGTAAGTCTGAACTTATAAAGAATAAATAAATCAATAAATGAAATCGACTTAAAGAAAGAGGTGTCCACTCACTAATTTGAAGTCCGACTAAGTTTCCTTCACGTCGCTGGGGGCGAACACCGCAGCTCCTGTCGAGTATCTATAAAGAGTATACGGGGTTAGAATTAACAGTTATAAAATATGATTCATAATCACATAAAGTTCCTTAATCTTATTGGATTACCCCATTAGAACCTTTCTATCCTTCAAATGAATCGTAAAACAACATCCAGACTTTTGGCTACACGTCACGTTTCCAAAAAAAAAATTATGTTTTCTTGCCGTGCGACGCGACGCGACACCGTCTCCCTAGGCAAATTCTGCCTTTTCCTTCTCAAACCAAACTCACCCAAATGCACCCTTACTTCTTCCATAACAAATCCAACACACAATCCATCATATTTCATCAACTCTAAACATATTAAACTATCATTTATCATCATCAATCACTCAATTAATTCATCATACACACTACCCAATTTCACCCAAAACCTCACAATTAGGATTTATCTATTTATCTATTTCTTTAATTATCAAAATCATAATATCATCAACACAACAATGCATCCAACATAATATAAGCATCCATTCATCACAACTTTAAAAATTTATAATTTGGGTCATGCATTCATATATTTTCTTTCCTTGCTTGTTTTTGTTCATTCTCCAAATCTTTCATGCTCAAGTCGCATTTTCTTTTCCTTCTTCATTCTTCTTCTTCCTTTCTTTCTCTCATTCTTTTCTTTCTTTCTTTCTTTCTTTCTTTCTTTCTTCTTCTTCTTCTTCTTCTTATTCTATTTCTTATTCTTTTCTCTCGGTTCTTCCTCTTTCCCTTTCTTTCTTTCATTTTATTTTTCATTTTTTATTTTGAAAAATGGTGAATAGTATTCCCTTATATAGTGGACCCAAATGATATAAGAACGTCGTAGAAGAATGTAGAAAAAAGAAGAAAATTTGAGAGTTTTCCATTTTGACCCCGAAATTCTATTCACCTGAAAATATGACTTGCAATTTTGACCAGTTTCTGTTCCGAATTTGGGAAAATATTCAACGTGGAAGTTATATTTCTTGATCTTAGCTTTCCGACGATATAAAATTCATAAACATTAGAGTTTATATGAAAAAGCTACACCTTAATTACCACGGGATGTCCAAATGGAACTTTGTACAGTGTCGTCCCGGGATCACGAAGAATTTACTAACTGTCTCCAAAATCATACCATGCGTATATTTGAGTCGCAACATAATTTATTTTATGTGCCATCGTCCCGTACGTAAAAGTACCACTGTATGCAGTAGTAAAAACTACCGGTCGTTACAATTATGACAATGAGCTTCAAGAAATTCTTCAAATATAAGAAGTCAAAAAAAAAGTTTCGAATGGATGAGAAGAAAGAGGGAAATTGGCCAATGAAGTACAAGATAGATAAAATCATTTTCTTTAAATGCGAAAAATTGGGTCACAAAGTTGTCGATTGCCTAATGAATAGATTCAAGAGAAAATTCAAGAATAAGTCAATGGGGGAAACTTAGAGCAATGGCGACTGTAACTTATCCGATGAGGAGATGGGACAAGCAATCTTACCTTTATGGTTATTGATGATGATGACCTCATTGATAAGAGTGACCAAGAAAAGGTAGCTGATTCCATTAAATATGATGAATTATTTGAAAGTTTTAATGAATTGTATGATTCATTAAGATGAAACATAGATTACTGAAAAAAGAATATTCATCATTATTAAATGCTCATGCATCAATTGTTGAGAAAAATAAAATGCATGGAAAAGAGATCGTATGCTTAAATTACGAAAATAAGAAATTGGAAAAGAGCATTTTAAGCATGCCATCTAGTTCTACTACATATGATTGCAAATCTATGATAGATGAAAATGTTGCATTAAATAAAAAGATTATGGATTTGTATAACATTGTAACAAAAATTTTAGGCTGAGAAAAATTTTAAAATGTTACTTGGATCCCAAATGTGTGTATTTGATAAGAGGTGATTCGGATACAAACCTTACATTAAACAAAAGTTCTTGAAAAATTATTTTGTAAGAGCATCCACCTCATCTTATACACATGCTACTAGTGAGCAAATGTCACATGTCATACATGCAATATAAACAGACACAAGATAAATGATTGCATGAACAAGAAGAAAAATATGAATGTTGCATGGGTTCCAAAAGAAACTGGGACTAACCCCCAAAGACCCAAGAAAGTTTGGGTACCAAAAAACTTGTGAATTTATTTGAATAAGTGAAGAATATGAAAAACAAGGAAAATGGTTCCTCAATTGAAGTTGCTTTAGGCATGTGATGGAGGACTACTCAAATTCTCTTCTCTCACTAGTTTCAAGAATGGTGGACTTGCCATTTGGTGACAACGGTAAAAAGTGAAATTCGTGATTACGGAAATATTGGTACCATTTCCTCCATCTTATATGAGTGTGCTTGAATTTTTGACATGAGTTGTATACATTTATGAAGTATGCTATTAGTTGGATTTTTTTATTTTAATTGTATGATTTGAACATCAATGAATTTCATTAAGTCAATTGATAATTTGTTTGAATCATTTCAAATGCTCAAAAATTGAAAATTGAGGTAAAATTATAATATTCGCCTACACTTCTTACTTTGATTGTATTTTCTAATCACAATTGGTATCACATTGGATTTATTTCACTTTTATGAAATTGGGATCCTTTTGGATTATTTATATTGGATATACCTTGTCATTGATCATTTTTGGTTGATAATGAAATGCACGGATATTTATATAAGTTGAATGATTTTGATGAATATTTATGCATGAACATTGGACTCTATGGGAAAATGGGAGAAACTTTGCAAATGTTGGTTTATATCCCTGTGCGTTTTATCTCTACTTCTCCACTCTTTTTGCTAATGGTAAATGGAGAGATATTCATTGATGAGATAAAATTTGTGAAACTTGTGTTGAGGGAGAGCAATTGTGTGCTAATGTGTTCTTCTAAGTGTTTATAGAGCAATCACATATTGAGGGGGAGATCACATATTGAGGGGGAGCTATATTGACGACAAGTTTCAGATTCTCAAAGTCCACAAGTTTTAAAGGTTGTTATCATAAAAAAAGTGGGAGATTGTAAGCGTATTGTACTTGATGAAGGATTTTGATGATGCAACACTCGTAACTTCGACACAATCACAAAACTATACAAAAAGATGTCAAAGTAAAATGGATGTGAAGATCAAAGCTCAAATGAAGAAATCAAGTAATTAGGTTAGGCTCACGCTTATCGGTGCTCAACAGTCATAATTTTAAAGCCTTTTGAATTTACAGACCGGTATATCGGTCCCTGACACTGGTACACTGATCTCAGCACATAAAACAGAGTATGCTCACATTTTCACTATATAAAGAGACCCTAATTTATTTTTGCTAAGCTTTTTCACTCTTGAACATTTTCTTAGAAGTGCTATCACCTTCAAACATTTTAAATAAAGAAAAAATAAAAAGAGAAACAAAACATTCGTGAGTATTCACTCTCTTCATCTTAAAAAGCCCATACACTACATCTTTATCATCATTTAGTGAGCTTGGACTTACTTGGGTAAACAATCACACTTAAATCTTATTTATCTTTTATGAGTACCCAAGTTGTGTTGTAAAATTTTTATATCAAACAATTGAGGTTGTGGAATGCCTTATGTGAGTGAGAATACTCAAAATGTTGAAATTGTATATAAGGTTTAAGAGAAACCTTATAAGAAAATCTATTTTTGTAAATTTTGGGGAGCCATGAAAGAAAACTCTAGTGAAGGTTAAGATGAGTCTTGGATCAAAGACTTCTATTGTAATGGTTTGGGAGTGAGTCGCAGAAAAATCTTGGTGTAAAGTGTGAATTCACTTTTACATAATGGAGAGTTTCAAGCGTGGCTTGAAGGAGCGGACGTAGGCAAAGAGTTGGTCGAACTGCTATAAATTACGGTATCAAACTTTTCTATCCCTGAATTTTTTATTTATCGCAAGTCTTACATTATATTTACATATCATACAGTAACACTTGTTATTGGTAAAATTGATATTGATAATTATTTTCGGCATTTTAATTATTGTTTATATCAATTTTGAAAGTTGTATTCTAAGATTATTTGGTAAAGCTACCAACTAAGTAGCTTAAAATTGAAAAGATTTTTAATTCCGCAGTATTTTGATACAGTTGTTATTGGTTTGAGTGCTTGTAGGTAATTTCACGCCAAACTATCACAACTAACTTTTGTAGTGTTTGAACTTGATCAGTAAATAATCGTAACAACAACTAACACATACAGTAAAATTATGAACAGACGGTAAATACCACTGTTGAACAACCAATACATCAAATCTATGAACAAATAAAGAACGTGAGCCACTGTAGGCGTAGGAATGCAAGGACTGTGAGCCATTAGAACACAAAACGTGACTAACCAATGACATTATGAGACCTACAAAAATCGAACAACAGAACTAAAATTTCTTTGAAATTTTCGGCACTTCTGTCTCTCTATAACACTGGTTTTTTATAGATTAAAAAGGACCTTCCATTTTCATTGTATTAAGGGAATTGTTACAATTATTAGAGTATGTGCTTGGAGCGCCAATTCGAATAATATATTATACATTTTATTATTTATTAATAAAATAACTACATTTTCATTTCAAACCTTATTAATGGTAATGTCATTATACATATTAGATTAATGTATAAATATGCTGAGAATGACAACGACCTTAGAATAGTCTTGTAGTAATACTGGAGACTAGGTGGTCCGACATTGGGATAATATTACTATTATAAACTATTCTTAAAGTAAATATTCATAGTCGTTGGTTTTGGAATACAATTGAATTCCAATAACCTAGAATACTAGCACATGTCGCATATTGGAATTGGATTTCCAATGGTTTAGCCCGATGTGCCATGAGCTTTGGAAGCTCGTATAGATATGTGGGTATTCGTTGGAGCGAATACTGAATGACTCACAAGTGATTCTTAATAGTTGGAAGTACACACCACCGTTAATAGGAATATCCTCGATTCAAATAGCATATGTGATCATTTGACTATATGATATCATTGATTTTGTGTGAGATCCTCCACACTTAGATGTCATGTATGTAGGAAAAATTTCATGGTCTGGCCTCTAGATGTACGTTGGGTGTGGACCGATGCACTCGTTAATCAAGTGTGTATCAAGATAAGATTTGTCGGCCAGTATGTGTACCATAAGGGGTTTAGGTATTCATGTGAGTAAGTCATGATTCTTAAAGACTTTGGCCAAAACAGATCACCTATGGTGGATCGCATTAGTTGAAAAGAATTATGAACATGTCGACATGAGATGTACGTCTCGGAAACTTGACGGTGTATTCTATGTTTCCTAAGAATAACTCGGATAGCCTACGACGGTGAGATTGTTAAACATATGTGATGACCTCGACTTGTATAGTTCAGAAAGGTCGTTCGTGTTCTTCGCGAATTTGGAGGTGACCGAATTGCGTACATATTAGCTAAGCTTATATGACGAACGTGTTTGGACTTAGAGAGTCCAACAACATGAAGTGTACTCATTGAGCACTTGGGTAGCCGATTATTTTTGACAATAAATAATATTCAATATTATAATTATGAACAAAGATAATCAAGTGTTATTAGATAACATTGATTATTTACTTTGACTTAATTGGATTAATTCAAAATTACACAAGGGCTTAATTGTAAATTCATAAATATCTCTATCATTTGGGGATATTTTGGTAATTATAAATATATAATTATAGGTGTATTTGGCTTGATTTAATTGGATTGAATAAAAGTGGTAGACATGTAATTAATACATTAATTGAACTTAGTCTTAATTTAATTAGATTAAATCAAAGCGGTAGACAAAAGTGATTAGTCACACCTAATTATACATATTTGGACAAATTAGATTAAGCCCACATAAAAGTTAATTAGAATTTTTATTAATTAAAAATTGTCTAAGTTTTGCTATAAATAGCATGTTTTATCAAATGTTTTAATTAAGCTCAAGTAAGCTAAAACAAGCCATTCCTAGATAAGTTAGTATAAGTTAGAGAAGTGTTTAGAGAACTTTGGAAGATCTCCACAACATTTCAATAATTAGAAATCAAGATTGGATCTTAGAGTGAAGCTTGCTGGCATTGGAATCAAGATTTGATATTGGAGTCAAACTTGCTAAAATTTGGAACTTCTCTAACCATTCTAACCAAGGAGAAGGAGATTGGATCTTTATATCAAGCTTACTAGGTAATATTTGACCTTCTCCTAAGTTATGTTATTCATTAATGAGTTTTGATGCATAATAACATAGCTTAAAGTTGAAATTAGACTAATGAATTGTGTTATGATGCTTTGGAAGTATAAACAAAATATGCTTGTAATTGGGTCAAAGATGTTCATGTTAGACTTGGAACGATTAATGAGATTTTGGAACTCTAACTTAAAGCTTAGAGCTATTACTACCATTCTAGAAACACTTGACCACCTTTGAGTGACCTATAATTGTTCATGAGTCATTTCATTGTGGGATTCTAAATTGGTTTGTGTTTTGATTTAAAAAAATACATATATGTATTTAGAATACATGTATGTTTGTTGTATAACATGTGTTGATGATGGTTTTGATTCTAAAATTGGATTTTAGGTGTATTGAAGTATTTGGAGAAAATTGGAAGTGTTTATAATTGATTTGAAGGCGAAATTACTCACTACCAATATTTTACACAGGGTGGCATCGCGTCTCTGATATCTGATGTCGCGACACTCAACATTCAGTGTTACAAGCGTCATGAAGCTATCCATTGGGTGTCGCAACGCCGAGCTCTTGCAGTTTAAGTGTCGCAATGCGCCGTGACCTGTTGCCCGCGTTGAAAGTTCATTTTCTCCGTTTTGGAGTTTTCGCACTCTGATTTTGTCCTCGTTTTTTCCTACGGACTCGTAATGAAATTTAATTTTCCATAAAATATTTTAAAAATACACCCATGCTAGATATCCACGGGGTTATACGTACTTTCGCTGCGTGGGGCACCGATCCGACCCTAGGGGTTCCACATCTGCCCCAACAATAATTTTTTAATTCAATAATTATATAATATAATTGAATTGCCATCAATTTTTTATTTTAGCATTCTGTAACTTATGCCTTTATATTTTGTAACAGTTAGCAGTCGAAGAGACACAAAAATTAAAGATGAAATAGAAAAAGGTAGCTAACCCGGGCTCATCTCAATTTGGGACATATTCGTGTACGCATGATGTGCGGGTGCACATTGGTTCAAGACGGACCAACCTCGAATCAAACAATAATTTTCACTCCATGGGGGCTCTCGTGTAGAGAGAGCTTCTATCCATAACTTCTTACCACTCTATAAACAAGCAACTATATATAAATCCTTTCAGGCTTAATTGTTTTTTACATGTGTGATGGCTTAATTGTTTTTTAAATGGGTGTATTTTGTGAGATAAATTTCTATTTATCCGAGCATCATTTTGAACATATCAATATACCATTTCAAAGTACTCAAGGAGATGAATCCGAATTTCTCATGATCTCATCATTCTCAAAGTGTGTCTCACTTAAAATTGTGCCTCAAAATTGAAAAAGAATGCATATTCTCCAAAAATAATTTCCAACAATTATATTACATTAGCGTTAACGAAGGTGTTTGATGGAGCGTTATTTTCCATCAATCTTCCCTAAAATTATTTAAACAAAGTTTAAATTCTACTCCTCTTGCCCATTATTGTTGTTTTGTCATTGTCTCTCTCTTACCATAATCCATTTCTCTTGCCATTATCCCTCTATCCTCATTATCCAGTGCTGAGTGACCCAAACAACTACATGGAAGGTTGTTGATTCTCTAAAGCCGAGCAAAATTGATTGGCTACAGAAGAATCAATTTAGTTTTACTATTATAATAACCCAAATATTACCTAAGGGTATTGTTGTATTTTTTCCTAAAAAGTCTCGGTCAAACGGGACAAATGGTAAAAATTTTGAATTTTCAAATTGGACTCAAATGATAAAAATTTCTAAAAAAATTTTGGGACCTTTCTGAGAAAATCTTAGACCTTGGGGGTTAATTTCGTGATTGACTGAAATTTATGGGTTTGACTGATAATTCCCCTTAAGGCACCACGTGGCCCAATGGGGGCTGCCATATGGCGCCCTTTTTCCTTTAAAAAAATAATTTTCTTCCCTTTTTTTTCCAGACAACATATTCTCTCTCTTTCTCATTTCAAATTTATTTTCTCTCTATCTTTTCTCTTCTCTGCCAATTTATGCCGCCGTTAGCACCGCTCCACCGATGGCCAGTTGCCGTCACGCGTGCCACCACCGTGAAGCTCTCGATGTCAGCTTTCCAATGGCACCAGTGGTGAAGTTCAATATTTTTCCACCATTTTCCTCCACACGTGCCGCCACCGCTCCTCCACTGTTGTCATCACTGGTGAGTGAGGCTCTCCCTGGCCATTTCTGATCTAATGCCACTGGTCATATCCCAATCCGACACCGTTTGAGATATTTACCTTTTCCAGATGTTGGTAGTTTGGTTTTTATATCTGAGTTCAAAATCTGACCGTTGGATCGATGATCCCGACACATCAGAATATTTCCCTCGACGATACGAGTATTTTGGTATACATATTCACGTTGGAAGTCTCTGATTTTTAGGTTCAATTTTCAAAACGGGCTTTGTGTGTCTCAAAAGCGTGCTGGTGAATTCCGGGACAAGATGTCATTAGTTTACTACTCAACAGATCTGTATGGACCCATCGAGTAAATTTATCGAGATAAACTTCGCGCTTTGGGCGTCCGATTGAGGTGGGATTCGATTTCATACCTTAATTGTGGTTTTAATTATATATATTCATATCATTATGATTTGCCTATAAATTAATATGAAATGCATTTTAAGCATTAGCCATGATTTATGAAACTGTGAAATGGCGCGTTGGGCAATACGACGCAACCATGATGAGTTATTGTTTTATTTTATAAATTTAAATATATGCATGGTAGTATGAATTTAAATTATATCAGACTTGGATCGGTAAAAAATATTAAAATTGGAAATGTAAAAATTGGTATATGTGGAGCCCCGTTGTGGCGCACATCTTGGTTATTATCTAGCCCGTTGTGGCATTTTATCATGAGGAGCCCTTCGCGGCATATGATCATGTTTTTTATGTGGCCCCACGTGGCATATTGCTTGTTTACAAATCCAGTGTTGGGAGTCTGGTTACGCGGCCCCGTGTGACACTTCACTCACATTTTTTATTTAAATGATTAATATTATTGAGGATGTATATTTTATTATATTGATAAAAATATATTTCATGGCTCGCATCATCTACATTGTTGGGCATATATGTGTGTGTGTGTATATATATATATATATATATATTTTGTATATCTTACTAACCATGCGGGATTTTGGGAAAAACCAATTAAGGTGAGTTATTAAATCCCTACTGAGCGCGTGGCTTTGTTCACCCATTCTTTAATACTTTCAGGCGGAGATTTAGGTGACCGAGATCTCGAGGAGTAGCTTCGACGCCGCATGTTCCTGAGTTGTGTGGAGTGGGGATCCCTCGCAACTCATTATTACTAGGTATTTCATTGGGATTCTTGGGTTCTGTCATGGATCATTATGTATCAGTTTATTTCGTTATGATATGATGTGTACGTTTTATGGACCTTTGTTTTTTTTTAACGTTTAAATTCCGTATGGGTGATCACATTTCTTATGGGAACTTTTATTGTTCATTTTAAACTTATATTTTCATTCCTTTTTATACGCTTTGTCATTTTATAAGTCTCCGGGGCATGTGTCTGACTTTTACCATTTTGTTTGAAAATTGAATTTGAAACCATTACATAATTGTCATTGACCCCGGTTTTGGGTCGTGATAATATTTTTAGTATCAGAGCGTCAGTTTTACCTTTTTGGGAGGTGACACCCCTAAATAAAAGTTTTTGTGAATTTTATTCCCTCATTCTCGATTTTTTGGGTTCATACACATCATCATAGTACTAACATTTGACATATTATCCATGTCTACAAAATTCCTCTAAGAAGAGAAAAAATGGCTTCAATCCGAGTTACCATAGGATTGGTAGCTAGTTTGAACCAAAAGCTTGAACAGATAGATGTTAAGACAATATTTCTTCATGTTGATCGATATGAAGAAATCTACATGGAACAAACAGAAGGTTTCAAGGTTTCAGGAAAAGAAAACCTTGTTTGCAAGCTGAAGAATCGCTTGTATAACCTCAAGCAAGCACCAAGGCAGGGGTACAAGAAGTTTGACTCGTTCATGGTGAGTCAAGGCTACAAAATAACTGCAGCAGACCAGTGTTTTTACATTCAAAGATTTCCATATGGAAATTTCCTTACACTTCTATTATACGTGGACGTCAAGTTGATCGTTGAACAAGATACAGCAAAGATCAACCAGCTAAAGAAGAACTATAAGTCTTTTGATATGAAAAACTTAAGACTAGCTCAACAGTTTTTGGGAATGCAAATAGTTCGAGACAGACAAAACAAAAGGTTGTGGCTTTCACATGAGAATTATATTGAACGGGTGATCAAATGACAATCATTTTGGATGTAGTTAGAGTGGGAGACTTGATATGAATCCAACATGCAAATTGAATGATTGATTTGTTACAACCACCATTAATCAATTAATGGTTTTTGTGTAACCATCCCCAACCACTCAATTAGTGGACAATTATGACAACCACTCCACTAATTGAGTTGAGTTAGAAGGCAAGCCATTTTCTTGAGCTCTCATTTGAAAGTTCAAGCATCCCCAACAAGAAGCTCCAAGTTAGAGAGCTTAGAGTTTAAACTCCAAGTAAGAGAGCTTAAAGAGTGAGTGTGAGGTTTTTTATAATAAAGTTTGTAAATTCTATTCAAGTAATAATAGAGAGTAAATTTTCCTCATAAATACTCTTCAGTGACCAGAGAATTACAATATTTTTGTGCTATTTAATTTCAACTTTTTAATTTTTGAGAGCTTTTGGGGATAAATTGTGTTAGTTTAAGAGAGGGAAATGATTTGTCGTAGAAATTTTTATAATATCATATGTAGTAATTTTAATTTACTTTTGGTGAATCATCATGGAACATTAAATGACAAGAATTTTTTTTTAATTTAATCATTTAGAATAAAGCTCGAGCGATGTGCGGGTTCATCTTGATTCTTGATGTATGATTTGTAGTTATAATTCTTGTTTAAATAGTTTTATGTTTTCAGGAAAAAAATATGAAAAACATCATATTAAGAATAAATGTTTCATAAAATAAACAACAAGATCATGCTATACTCGAATATTTTAGGACCAAAAAATAATTTCATGTTAAAAGTAAATTATCTCAAAAAGACAACGAGGGAAATAGATTGTTAGAAAAATAATAGATATAGTAAAAAATAATTTTATAGATTTATTTAATAATTATGTCAGTAAATATAACTTACAATCAGTCGGACAATCTAGTAGCTAACATGTACCACATTCAATACTTAGCATAGATGATCATTGGTTACTATAAAGAAATAGAAAATAGAAGGAAACCACGACTAACAACCAGAAATTAGATAATTATTTATAAAAAAAAATTCAAGTTTTCTACGGTAAGTTTTGTAGGTAAACTTTTTCAAGTATTTGACTGGTGGAACCGACATCAAAATATCTATCATATTTTTATCGATTATTGCTAAAGAGGTGCTGGCAATATTTGTTTCCACCGTTACGATTGAACAAGCCTTCAGCTTAGAATGTAATATTTTGGAAGCGAGACGGTCTTAATTACATCCAAGCACCTTACAAGTAACAAAATGTGTCGATGATTGAACCCGAGCTGATCTAAGACAACAAGAAGATGCCCCCCGATGATTTTGAACACTTGTTCGACAATGCAAATAGAAAAAAATGAACTATGACCCATATTTATAAATTTTTTAGTAAATTTTATTATGCATAAATTGCCCATAAACAAATTGTTTTATTAATATTATTTAAGGTAATTTAGAGATTTAACATAAAAATTAAAAATTGAAAACAAATAAAAAATTATTTTTGTTGCAGGGAGCTGTTCAAACAGCTCCCTGCAACAAATGAGAGCCCAATTGCTACTAGCTATTGGGCCTCAAATGTTGCCCAACAGCTAGTAGTTGTTGGGCAACAAACCGTTACAGTTCCGATTGGAACGTAAGGTTCCGGTTATTAGTTAGGAACCAGACAATGCCAACGATTCCAGTTGGAACCATCTGGTTCCTCTAGTTCCTGAATCGGAACCGGAAGGGACCGCAACCAAATGATAGATTATTTAAACTATAGAGATCTATTTGATATGATCGAGGTAAAGAGAGTGAGACTAGATTCTGTCAACTGGAGTGACTGGAATAAACTCAACAACAGAACTCTGGGTCAGATTAGACAGTGCATCGGCCACATTGTCTTCCACCACGTAGCACATGACACATATGCTTACGAAATATGGATAAAACTGGAAGGCATGTACCAGGCCAAGACAGCTCAGAATAAAACCTTGTTAATGAGGCGTTTGGTGAATCTGAAGATGTGAAGTGGAACTTCCATTGCAGAACACACCAATGAGTTTCAGAGCATAGTGAATCAGCTGTCTGCAGTAGACATGCAGCTGGAAAATAAAGTACAAGCCCTTCTACTACTCAGTTTTCTTCCTGATAAATGGGAGACATTGGTGGTTACTCTTATCAATTCGGCTCCATGAGGCAAACTTACCATGCATATGGTAAAAAATGTCTCATCAAATGAAGAGTTCAGGAGAAAAGACGTTGGCCTAGAATAGACATAAGTCATCGTCACATAGACTCGAGGAAGGCATCAATGAAGAGGGAGAGGGATAGGCATAAGCACAACTAGATGTAGATCCTCATATAGAAGGATGTCTACATATAAGTGCTACCATTGTGGCATAGAAGGTCACTTAAAGAAAAATTATCAAAAACTGGAAGAATAACGAAAGAGAGACATTATTAGTTGTCCAATGAGATGTAGCGATATGCTCTATGAATAAAGAGACATGCCTTCACACCGCAGCCTAAGATGTTGAGTGGGTAGTAGATACTATAGCATCCTACCACGCCACTCCTCACAAAGATTTATTCATAACATACAAAGCATGAAATTTTGGTTAAGTGGAGATGAAAAATATCAATTCATATGGGATAACAGGAATTGGTGATATTCAATTACGGACAAATGTTGGGTATACATTAATTTTGAAGGATGTCCTACATGTTCCAGAACTTCGACTGAAAGTACTCTTGGGGATAGCCTTTGACAAACAGGGCTATGCCAGTCATTTCAGAAATGGCACATGGAGAATGACAAAAGGTGATATGGTTGTCCCCCGAGGACATATTTGCGGCACACTATACAAAACTCATGTGAAGATTTGTGCAAACGGCCTCAATGTAGCTGAAAAAAAAAAGTTTCTCAAAATCCGTGGAACCAGATACTCGGTCACATGAATGAGAGAAGATTGTCTACCTTGACCAAGAAGTAGCTTACCAAGGATGATGTACTAGGTCTTTGTTGGGGTTGGTGCTCAGAGCGCCAATCCAGACCGTATTTATGTCTGACTCATGAATACGAACATCCCCTTATTCCATAATATTACTTATTTATGGTTGCACCTCTTGTTTTTATATACGTATTCGATCTGATTATGATTAGATTGAAACTAAATGTGGTTTAGTGATATGTATATATTAGACAAAGGCCCGATACTATATAATGCACTACACAGTTACAAAGTTAGTTTGTGATTGACATTGGGAAGTGTCACTGCTATATGTATATTATCAAACATAGTTCATGGTCAAGATTTGCTAACACGGGTCGGTTAGTCAAATCCATTGAGACCAGTACATGTCGTATATCGAGACTTGGTCCGATGGTTTATCCCAATGAACCATGAGTCTGAGGAGACTCGTATAGACGTGTAGGTGTTTATAGTGTATAAACACTGAACGGCTCACCGAAGATTCTTAATGGATGGTACACCAACGTCAATAAGAATCTTCTCGGGTTGAGTAGCATAGTGGTCCTTCGACTTGAGATACCACTGTGGATGTATGAGACATCCTCCACACTTAGATGACAGTCACGTCACCGATCTATTTAGATCAGACCTCCGCCTGTTCATTGGGTGTGGACCGATCCTCAGGATATCCTGTGTGTATCAAGATAGGATCCGTCAGTTCTGTGTACAGAGCATAGGTAGTCCATTTATTATTAGCAGTCTGTTAAATATGTGGCCACAGTATACTTCGGAAGTAAGTTCTGAGTGTTATTTAAATATTGCTAATAGATACGTCGACGAGATAATACCTAAAGAGATTTGACGTTTACATCTATATCTCTGGGATTATCTGGATACCTGTGACGGAGGGATTATACGTATGCAATGATCTCGACCTGTATGATTCAGCTAGTTTATCTGTGATCGTCATAATCTACGAGTGGATAGATTATGGACACGAAATTGGATTTCGTGACGGATATACCTGAATCTAGAGAGTCTCAATAATGAAATATACTCGTAGAGCACTAGAGCAACATTAATAAATAATATTGATTATTTATTAAGTCGTTTAAAGGTTAAACGCAAGATACATGCTAAAGGGACCCGATAGTCATTTAATTAATTATTGTGTATTTACATTTAATACTTGATTAATTTAAATACACATTAATTAATAGTGAAATTGAGATATTTGACTAATATCCTAAATAAATATATGTATTTGATATTTAATGTAAATATTATACATATATTTAATATATTTGTATTTGATCAATTAATTATTTAATTGTTAAATGATTAAATTAATTAAAATATAAATATCTTAACTTAGGATATTTGAATTAAATGGCAAGGTTGCATTTGTTGACCAAGTGATAAATATCTAATAAAGTGTTTTTTAGATATTTAATCAAGTTGATCAAATTTTTGTTAAATGAATTTGAAATGAAATTTTGGTATATATGTATACATAATTTCGGCCAAGACCCTTAATTAAATATAATGGTTATATTTTTGAGTTGCAATTGTTGACTTACTTTATTCATTAAATTGTTTGATGATTAAAGTTGCAAGTTGCTAAGCAAAATTAAATGAAATAAAATATCATGATATTTTGTATATTTCTCCACCAATTTCGGCCAAGGCTTCTTTTGGAGGAGGTATATATTGTTTCATTTCATTTTAGGGTTTAAGGAGTTCATTTGATACCAAAATAAACATAAAAGAAGTTGAGAGAAAAGCTTGAAGCCTAAAGGAAGATGGCTTGGAAAATTATGATTTTGTAAGTTATCTTTCAAAGTCTTCAACATGAAAATTGTTTCTAACATGCTTAGAATCATTTTTTGTTGTTTTTTTGTTGTCTCTCTTCTTATAGTTTGTGTTTTATTTGGTTGTGAACTTTGATGAAAGTGTTGAGCATGTATAATGGAGAAAGCTTGTGACTAGTGTAGTTATAAGTATTCTTTTATGGTTTTGGAAACCTTGTTGCTAATCTAGAGTTGTTGACCCACTCTTAGATGACCTAGATTTGATCTTGAGTTATTTCATTGTGTTGAGACTTTGATTGGATGGAAGAAACATGATTGAAGTAATTGATTTAACCAATTTGGTCTAATTTGTCCAATTTGAAGAAATTGAAAAATTAGGGTTCATGGCCAATTCCAAATTTGGGGATTTTCATATATGTTGTGTATTTGTATGTGTATATGATGCATATAAAGTTTCATGTTCATTGGATTACATCTTGATGTGTTTTGATGCATGAAATGACAAAGTGCACACTTTGGCACCAAAGTGGTGCATTCAGCCAAATGAAGAAAAATGGGGATTTATGTTGCCCTTGGTGTTTTGATGTTTTGAACATTCTAAGTTCATCTTAAAAATGATTTAGAATCATTCAAAATTGATTTGATCAATTTCGGACTAAAATGGACCAAATACCAAGTATAAGGGTAATTCGATAAATTCACTTAAATATGATTTATTTGAATTTTATTTCATAATTTGATTATTGGATAATTAAATAAATATGTTTATTTAATTAATCCGAGAAAAAGTTTTGAAATCGGAAAATTTGATTTTCCACCGCTTCCGCTGCGTTACCGGATTCTGCCCCTAAAACCCCTACATTCCTTGCAACCATTGTTTGTTTGGTAAGCCACACAAAGTCTCTTTTAATTTCTCTTCAAATAGAAGATCAAAAATGCTTATTTTTATGCAATCTGATGTGTGTGGTCCCTTGAAGGTTGATTCATTGGGCGGTAACAAGTATTTTACGACTTTCATTGATGATGCTTCTTGGAAAGTATGGGTGTATTTTCTCAAGACGAAGGATCGAGTTATGGATCAGTTCAAGTTGTTCCACGCCATGGTATAACGTGAAACATGGAAGAAGCTGAAGAGCCTCCGTACAGATGATGGAGGTGAGTATGGTTTCAGGGAGTTTGATGTCTACTACATGAGACAGAGCATTTGACATGAGAGAAATGTTCCACGCACCCCACAATATAATAGTGTAGCTGAAATAATGAACCGCACCATTATGGAGAAAGTCATAAACATGATCAGTATGGTTAAGCTGCCAAAGTTATTCTGGGGAAAAGCTGTTTGTGCCGTCTGCTACTTGATCAACAGATCACCATCTGTACCGTTGAATTTTACAATTCCGAAGAAAGTGTGGTCTGGTAAGAATCTCTCATACTTTCACTTTAGAGTATTTGGCTGTTTAGCCGTTGCACATGTATCCAAGGAGCTTAGGTAGAAGCTCAATGCAAAGACAACTCCATGTATATTCCTAGGCTATGGAGATGAAGGATTTGGATACATATTATAGGATCTGAGAGAAAAGATGATCATCAGAAGCCAGTATGTAAAGTTTCTTGAAGACCGGACGATTGAAGACATTGAAAAGCTCATGATGTCTTCCAATTCCATTGCCGACAGAAATCCAGACCCAACACCAGCACAATTGGCCATAGATATGGTGCACGATGAAATTTCAGAAGCAGAACTAGATGAGGCATATGAGGATGTTGAGTAGGGGGAGACACAACGCGCTCCATCGGATATTACAAAATAAAGTGTTGAGTAGAGGGAGCCGCAACCCGCACCACTAAAATTTACAGGATCATCCATAAATTTGGATGATGACATACCTCCTGAAACTAGTGGACCTCAGACAAGAAGATTTGAGCGAGGCAGGATTCCATCAACCAGATATCCGGGATCTGAAAACATTCTGCTTACTGATGAGGGGGAGCCAGAGAGTTTCCCACAAGGCAAGAAGGCATTGAAGAATAAATGGGTGAAGAAACATGGCAACAAAACTATATTGTGCAGAGACACAGTGAAGTGTGTTGTGTAGAGATATAGCAGAAGAGTATTGTGCAGAGACACAATAAAGTGTGCTGTGCAGAAACACAACCGACATGTCAGTGGAAATGTGGTTACACGAGAGAAGCTAGAGATGTGTAAAGACATAGCCGATATTGTTTTCTCAAATGAAAATCGTTTTGGATGCAGTTGGAGGGGGAAAATTGAAAGAATCCAGGTGCCCTCTCCATTAATGCCATCACCATTTGGCAAAAGGTGGTGCAACAACCACCTTCACCATTGTCAAGGTTTTGGTGTAACCACCAACTATTACATTAATTTTTGTTGTCATTATTATCAATGCTTTGGCTTTGGCTATAAATAGATAGTTCTTTCGAGAGCTATATTCATTCCCAACAAGAAACTCCAAGTAAGAGAGCTTAAAGTGTAAGTTTCAAGGTAAGAAAGTTTAGAAAGTGTAGATAGTGGGGTTTTTTGTAAAGTTTAAATATTTTGTAAATTCTGTTTTTATAGTAATAGAATTCGATTTTTCCTCATAAACATTCTTCAATGATTAGAGAATCACAATAATATACTTAGTCAGAAAATTATTCAATTGGGACACAATTATTAAGTGTTGGTAATGAGAAAAATGACTAATAATGAGACTGAAAATTAATCTTTAAATATTCCAACACCTAATTAAGAACTTCCAATATGCATGAAAGCAACAAATAGTCACTACAATAATGATTAATTTTTCTAAGTTGTTTAAATATTAAATTCAACAAGATCATTACTAATACCATTGAAAAACAGTAAGTAGATAAGCAAAACAAAACATTTGACGAAACAGAAACGGAAACGTGAAAATAAAATGATAAAACCTAAAGAAATCAAATTTCTAAAACAAAATTTTATTAACCAACCTCTAAAAACATAATGGAGAGTTTAAGAACCCTTTTATATGAAACCATAATAATAATCCATAGCAATTTAATCGCCCTAAAATTTATAGGCCTTAATGAAATAAAATATGTTAAGGAATATATTATGGAATTAATATATTAGGGTATTTTGCTCTCTTTTCGGCTTCGGCTTTATTTCGGGATTTCACTCCCTCTTGGGCTTCGGCTCTCTTTCGGGATTTCGCTCCATTTTTTCGGCTTCGGTTTTATTTCGGGATTTCGCTCCCTCTCTGGCTTCGTCACTCTCGGGCTTCGGCTCTTTTTCGGGATTTCGCTCCCTTTTCGGCTTCAGAATCCTCTTGGGCTTCGGCTCCCCCTTCGGGCTTCGTAAGTTAAAGCTCTCAGGCTTCGGCATCCTCTTGGGCTTCGGCTCTCCCTTCGGGTTTCGTAGGTTAAAGCTCATCCATTATCTCAAGGTTTACAGCCTCCAAGTTTCAAGATTTTCAGTTTCAGAACCCCGTTCTCCGATTTCAAGATGCAACCTCAAACTTACTCCTTCGTTACCAGCTTGAATTTGAGGTGGGGTGTTAATGAATATATTATGGAATTAATATCCAAAATAGAATTCCTAATACGATTATGATTCATGGTTTTATTATATTTCTCTATTAGATAAATATTTACTATATTCATTATTATTCTTCATTACTATATGATTCATTTTCTATTTTGGTTTTCTATGTAGCCTATATAAAGGCCCCTACCATTGTAAATTCATACAGAGTGAATTCAAAACTTTTAAAAACAAGTCGTGTTCGTTCGAACAAAAGTAACACTAGAATTCTCAATTGAAAGAGTTTTCGTGCTATTCAAATGGTATTCACTACATCAATATTATTTTTTCTTTCAATATAAAAGTTAAAACTAACTAAACCAAAATCATCCACTGACCATTTGAGTATCACAAATCAAAGTATACAAATCCCTTGCCACAACAAATAAACTATTCTTAAACAAAATTTATTACTAGCTCCAAAATTTCAGCATTTAATATAAATTAAATCATTTATCAGTGAGTTATACACAGAAATTCAAAACAAAAAATGAAATTTATATAGATCAGATAATAAGGTGATAGAAACGAAAATGAATTAAAATTGACATACCTTGTGTTAAAATTAATCTCTCAAGAGAGAAAATAAGAATTTTGGTAGAAGAAAAAATGGAAAAATTAAAAATATAAAGAGGTTTTTGTTTTTATTTTAATAATAAAGAAGAAAGTTTTTTTTTAAAAAATTAATAATGATATAATAATATATAATATTATTGATTTTAATGGAAAGAAATATACTAATAAAATCAAAATTCGAATGAGAACAAGAATATGATCAATGGACTAGATTTTGGGAAGAAAAATTATATATATATTTTTTAAAATCCAATGAGGACACGTGCCCCAATTAAGTGTGGCAAAAAAATCCGAATCCGGATCCGGTCCGAAGTCAAAAAAATCTAGGCATGACTTTAAAATGAGGGGCTCGGCTCGGGCCCGGGCCGGGCTTAAAAATAAATATAAATAAATATAAATAAATAAATAAATATATATATATATATATAAAAGATATATAAGATAATTTTTTATATATATATTTGTTTATATTAAAAAATAAGGCCCGGGTAAAGCCTGAGCCAGAGTCGGGCCGGGCCGGGCCGGGCTTTTCCCGGACCCGGGCCTAAATTCAACTTGCCCGCCCCGAGCCCGACCCATTGCCATGCTTAGCCCCAACTGTGACATACCTAAAGATGCTTTATACGAGGCCATTTGTCCACTTTGAGATCTGAACAGAGACATTCGGGGTTGTTTTCTGAACGACCCTGCATGGTTTTGCCCTTAGGGAGCTTCACCCATATGAGTGATAGTTATTGGGCATGTCCAACTCTCACCGTGGATCCTTATATCGTTAAGAATATTGAGTGACATATAGGCCATCATGGTTACTCGAACCAATGACCTCAAAGTCCTTTATAACTTGGAATGATGGTAGCACATGATGACTTAAGAACTATATAAAGGACTTTGAGGTCTTTGGTTCAAGTCACCATAAGGCCCTATATGTCACTGAATATTCTTAACGCTTTAAAGAGTTATGGTGAGAGTCGACACATGCCCAATAACTGCCATTCATGTGGGTGAAGCTCCCTACATGGACAAAATCTTACGGGATCGTTCGGAGAACAGTCCCGAGCACTTCCGTGGAGATCCCAAATCGGACAAATGACCTCGTATACATGTGAGTGGATGCATAATTTTGTTTTGCATTTAACACTAATATTAAATTTTATTCCCGATTATGTTACTTGATATATTGCCAGAGAATTAAGAAAATAAGAAAAGAGAACATGTGTATATGTAGGGGTGGCAAATCGAATCAATGAATCAAATTTGTATCGAATCCTAAACGAATCGAATTGAAATGTGATGGATTCGTATTCGATTCGTTTATTAAACGAATCCTAATATCATGATTTGTATTCGATTCATTTATTAAACGAGTCGAATACGATTATTCGTTTAGTCATGATATTATTTAATATTATAATTTATCATTGTTGATTTACATTAATTCTTCATAAATATATACATATAAAATATGTAATTAATATATTTTTTAAAAATTACACACCAAATATCGAAAATATTATTTTTTTTCTATGGTACTTAGCCATAATTTTTCGAATCTTAATTGAAAAATAACAACTATCTGGTAAAACAAATAATAAAACGAATCCTAAACGAATAAACGAATCCATGAGCTTAAATTCGTATTCGATTCGTTTAATAAGCGAATCGAATGGTTTGTTTAATAAACGAATCGAATCGAATTTACTCATTTATTAAACGAATCCATATTTTCAAACCCGTATTCATTGTAAAGCGAATCAAATCGAATGAATAAACGAATCATGACCCAAATTTCCACCCCTACGTACATGTCCCCAAAGGACGTGACTTGGTAGTGTAGGGCTCGGGATCTCATATTGAGGTCCTGAGTTCGAATCCTAAGAGTGTATTTCTTATAAGAATTTGGGACAATCAGAGATTTTATACGCTCCGCTTAAGCGCGGAAAGGGTGATTTGGCTGCAGAATCCAAAGATTCCAAAAAAAAAAAAAAAAAACATACGTACATAATACATAATACATTGCTTGACCATAGAACGGTCAAACTTTCTATTTATTTTTTAAATTTTCAATCTCCACGGAATCCCAACTCCTTTCTTTTCACATTCCTTCCTCCCTGTCTCCATCTCTCATTGGCGGCTTTTGCATTGCTTCTCACTCTCTCTCACAATACCAAAACCACATCACCAAACCCATCAACACCTATCTCCAAAAATATCAAACTGAGTACGTAATAATTGGTTGAAACATAAATTAAAAGAAATAAAAAAAATTAAATTTTAATATAATATTATTTATTTTTTAACATATTAAAATATATAATTGGTGTGTGATTTGATGACAAATGGGTTATGAATTAATTGTCAAGTTCTTAATTCGAGTCCAAATAATATATAAGCTCGGGTTTCGATATTTTTTTTAAAAATAAAATATATAATTTTTAAGTCTTTTAATATATTCATTAAAGTGAACTTGATAAGTGAATAGATTTGTCATCATATCTTCACCATCTAATGATAACAATACCCAAAAAAAAAAAAAAAAAAAACTAAGAAATCCTCTCATTAATATATATTTCTCACTAACCAAATAGCCAGTCGTAACCAAATAGCCAGTCGCCATGCCTCCTTTTTGAACTGCACAATTGGTTCGATTTCTGGATCTCAAGAAACACAATTATCTGTGTGTTTGGTTTTAATTTTATGTCTCTCTTTAGTTAAAATATCTAGGGTTTGGTCGCAGATTCTTTCTCTAAATTTAGCAAAATGCCGCCACTTTTTTTTTCACCTCAGACAAGTCCCTCTCTTTCCTCCAACAGCAGCATCTAAATATAGAAACTTTTCTTTGCTTTTTGCGTTGGGTGTGTTTAATTACATGCAAGTTTATTCTCTGTGTTGGCGCTCATCAAAACCCTTACAATTTACCTTTTTTGTTTTTTAATTTATAGGAAGATCAGAGAAGTAATTAACAGATAGAAATGGCGAGAGAGAAGATTCAGATCAAGAAAATCGATAACACGACGGCCAGGCAAGTGACTTTCTCAAAGAGAAGAAGAGGGCTTTTCAAGAAAGCTGCAGAGCTTTCTGTTCTTTGCGATGCTGATGTTGCTCTCATCATCTTCTCTGCCACTGGCAAGCTCTTTGAATATTCCAGCTCAAGGTAACACGAGTTAGTGGACTCAAGGCTTGTTGATTTTTAATAGAATATATTTTGAGAGTAAATAAAATATTTGATGAAACAATAAGGCACATCAGTAACTTGACGTATATGACTTCACTGTGTTGGAATTCTAAATGGAGTCTCTCAAGTCGATATGATGGAATTTTCAAGATTACATTCTTTAATTAGATCAACTTATTTCTGTTTGTGCTGTTCAGCTAAGTGTGTAGCTCATTGTGTGTTCTCCATTTGTGGTACTGTATGTTATTTTACTTTTATATTAGTACTTGGTAGTATCTTTATATAATCATCTTTTGATTTCCTTCTCTTGTTTTGCAAATTCCTTATTTATCAAAATTTAAATTTTATTTATTGTTAAAATGAAACCGAGGGCCAGTTTGAGAGTATTTAAGTAGCGCTTTTGAAGATATTATAAAGAGATTTCAAATAATTTTAACCTTGAGAAAATACTTTTAATATAATTTTAAATACTTCCAAATCGGCTATGAGTTGCAGTTTTAATCACTCTCATCTTTCAGTGCTGTGAGGGATAAGGCATTTGAGGACTATAAGTTATTAGTAGAAAATACTTTGATCATCTTTTTGAGAATAACACATTACACAAATGGTTAGGTGACAAAAATATGATCAAGTATGAATGGCAAATGAATAATTTTGAGTTTGGATAAATGATGCTGTTAGTTGATACTAGTGAAAACAATAATTAAACCAAAATATTGAGCTTCTCCAGGTGTTAGGTCATGAGTATCATATGAAATTTGCTCTCCATGGCTTCTCTTATGAAAACAGTCATATCAAACATCACCATTGCAGCTAAAGCCACAGTCTTAGTACCTTACTTTTTTTTTTTTCCTAAAAAAAATGATTTTCTTTATCTTGAATTCTTGAGTTCTTTTGGCTTTATATTCCTTTACTTGTGGTCCAAGAAGGTAAAGTAGAATCATGAGAATTAGTGAACTGAATGTTTGCAAAGTTTCTAAGGGATAGAAACCTTGGGACATGTAGGTAGTGGACCCAATGAAATCCTCTATGCTTGAGGAAGCTAATGCTGACTACCATGAGAAAGAAAACTTTATTGTGAAAAAAAAAATAAAAAATGTACTGATCAGCCTTGTTTAATTTTGTGCTGAAACATTTTCATTTTGTCATAACCAAGACATGTCATAGTTATTCAAAATTTAGATTAAATCATACCAACAACTCATTGGATTATCTCATATAATAGGTCAAGGGATGGATAAAGAAAGATTAGTAAAAGTAATACTCTTTCAACTCTTACATGCATGCATGTTCTTTCCTTGACATTAAGTGTTAATTCTTAATGGAGGCCTTTTTATGTTAAACAAAATCCTTAATTGTGATAAAGACCTTGGATTCTCATTTGTTTTAGTCTTAAATATCTTGAATACTTGACATAATTAGTATAGTGATCAATATCCCAATTTGGTTAGGCTTCTTGAGTTGGAGGATAAAAGTTAAAAAAAGTGGATTTTATACAATCACTTATAGGAACAAAATACATAATTAGATTTAAATATCTCTTGAATGTTGATATGAGGAGACTTTTATACCAAATCACTTTTAAGAACAAAATACGTAATTAGATTGAAATATCTCTTGAATGTTGATATGAGGGGATTTAATCTTATGCCACTGTTTTTTTTTTTTTTTTTTTTTTTTAAGTTTAAGGAAAGACAAAGTTTCTTTCTTTTATATATATTATTATTATTATTATTATAATAATATCATTTCAAGGAAGAATAAAATTTTAATGTCTTCATCGCTTGTATAAAGATTAGCTTTCACTTGGCAGATCATCATTGACTAGCCCTATAGGGATGACAGCAAAGCTCAAAGTATATGAGAATAAAGTGCATAAGCTAACAGAAAATTTGGAAGCTAATAATTATGTTGACGACTGTTTTTCGTTTCAGGGGTAATTCGGGAAAACCCTCGAACAAACCTCCCCCAAGCAGTGAATTTGTTTTGTTTATCGGGAACCAAAGGCAAACTTAGCAGGTAAATAAGAAATCACACAGACAAAATAAAGGATTTAACGTGGTTCGGTGGAATGGATCCAACCTACGTCCACGGGCACGAGAAAAATGAAGTCTTTATTACCACCTCGGGTCTGACCGACCTCTTTTTCTCTCTCTAACTCAAAATTCTTTTCTCTATTTTACAAGTGAAGAAACAACTATCTCTTGCTAGAAAATAATTGACCAACATTTTCCAATGAACTCTCAACCCCTTTATATGCTAGGCCCAATTCCACTGTTACATCAACTCGTGACATCAGCCACGTGAACCTTCCATCGTTGCGCAGGCTTTCTTCCCCAACCATCAGTGTTTAAAAATACGGCGTGAGGCGGCGCCTCGAGGCACCGCGTTGTCGCCTCGCGGCATGGGCGCTTTGAAGCGTCCGCCTCACGCGGTATTTTAGAAAACAGCGCCTGGCCGCCTCACGCCGCTTCCCGATGAGGCGGTGTGAGTCGGCGTGAGGCGGCCGCCTCACCCACTCGATGGTTTTTTTAAAAAAATTAAAAATAAAAAAGCTGTTGATCTTCTCTCTCTAGCTCTGCCGATCTTCTCTGTCTCAGTTTCTCTCTGAACCAAACTATCGATCTTCTCTCTCTAGCTCTGCCGATCTTCTCTGTCTCAGTTTCTCTCTCAACCAAATTGCTGATCTTCTCTGTTTCAGTTTCTCTCTCAACCAAACTACAGATCTTCTCTCTCTAGCTCCGCAGATCTTCTCTGTCTCATTTTCTCTCTCAATTAAACTTCTGATCCTCTCTTTCTCAGTTTCTCTCTCAACCAAACTACATATCTTCTTCTCTCTCAACCAAACTGTCGATCTTTTGTCTTATTATTATTATTATTATTATAGCTTCTTTTGTATTATTATCATAACTTCTTTTTATTATTATTATTATTATTATTATTATTATTATATTATTATTATTATTTCGGTAATTCAGTTTCTATTCTTTAAAGTTTTGTTTTTGTTTTTGTTTTATACTTTGTTACTTGTACTTATTAAGTTAGGTGAAAATATCTTTTATACCCTTTTTTCATACTTCGGCTCTTCTCGGGTCGGGAAATCACAATCAACATCTGTCCCCTAATTCGCGGTATCAACGAGTCTGTGAGCTTGGGCCGGGAACTATAATGGTAGGGTGCCTTCTTATGCTGGAGTTCAACCATGATTAAGTCTATAATTCAAATTCTACCTCACCCTAGAGAGAGTTCCACAATCTACAAGCATTAGTGTTGTTTGTAAAAATCCGTGTCGGGTTCATGACCCTGACCTAGCACCTTATTTCTGATCCATAGCATGGTCATCTCTTCCATTAGGCCCTCTCTGGACGAAATTTTTGATCCGAGGTAACTATGGTGGTCTGTTCACCGGTTTCTTTGCTTGATCTTGAAGAAACTCATCTTATGCGATCTCGGGTTGATGCACGCTCTTGACATGCTTCTATCCTGGAAGATGATTTACAAAGACCTGCAAAACAAAATATAGGTCACAAGAGAAAGCTCACCTTGGGCTATCGCATAATAAAAAGGGCCTCGGGAGTTGTAACCCAACCCCGAACTGATCCGACGAAGAGAGATCTTGGGGGAAAGACCGTCCCCAAGCCATATAAGTCACTTCGATGCAAGCGAATGCTCCCTATTGCGCCAACACATAATAATAAGGCCCCGGCGGGACGAGCCTCGAGCTGATCCGACGAAGAGAGGCCTTGAGGTAAAGACCGTCCCCAAGCCGTATAAGTCTCTTCTCTGCAAGGGAATGCTCCCTCCTTGCGCCAACACATATTAATATGGCCTCGGTGGGATGTAACCCAGCCCCAAGCTGATCTGACGAAGAGAGGCCTTGGGGTAAACACCGTCTTCAAGCCGTATAAGTCAATTGGTTGCAAGAGAATGCTCATTCCTTTTACCAACACATAATAATTGGGCCTCGGTGGGGCGTAGCCTAGCCCCGAGCTGATTTGACGAAGAGAGGCTTAGGGAAAACACCGTCCCTAAATCGTATGTCACTTGGCTGCAAGGGAATGCTCTCTCCTTACGCCAACACACAATAATTAGGCCTCGGTAGGACGTTACCCAGCCTCGAGCTGATGTGACGAAGAGAGGCCTTGGGCGAAACAATGTTCCCAAGCCGTATAAGTCACTTGGCTGCAAGGGAATGCTCACTCTCTGCACCAACACATAATAATAGGGCCTTGGCGGGACATAACCTAGCCCCGAGTTGAGAATATCACTTGGCCACAAGGGAATGCTCCCTCCATGCGCCGTCAACATGGCCTCGGTGGAACGAATGCAGCCTCGAGCCATCAAAACTTTCGACCTCCGAAAATCACCATGGAGACTGAAAATGGCGTCTCATTTCAAGTCATCCACCAAAAACAAGACAAACAAAACAAGGATCACATACCCCGTGTAGACACAAAAGAATTAACAAGGGATCCTGAGACAATGTCCTGCCCCATGCCACCCAAAACAATAATTTTGAACCTCACAGTTCAACGTCCCGGAAAACCGAGCTACGGATCGAGTGGGCGGCCAACGCCATGAGATTTTTCCCATGCTAGGCAGGCCCCGAGTCTGCGAACGCCACGGAGACCCTCAGGGCTTCCCCGTGTTATGCTCCTACGGATCCGAAATGGGATGGCCAACGCCACGAAGGCATTTTCCATCCTCATGTCATGCATCTCAGAACGCAAATGCCACGGGGCTATGCCTCAAAAAGCCTATGAGGGTGAACACTATATACTGGTGTATCGCCCCGAGTAATACATTTCCTACCCCAGGGTAGCACAAAATTACGGTGCCCGACATAAGGAAAAGCTTTTTCAAGTCTTTTTTTTTTAGAAGCCATGAGGCCCTATCTGAAGGTCACTTAGTAGACCAACCTATCACCAAACAACAAAAAATTTTAGTGAAAAATTAATATTCACGAAGATTGATAATTTACCTAATTTAACTGCTGGAGACGAAATTCCCGAACTAATGCAAAGAGAGAGTTGTGACTGTGAAACTTCTCATTAGCGCATGCATGCTGGAATTTATTTATTTATTTATTTATTTATCCTTCATGCATGTTCAAAAACCACCCAAAAACCTTCATCATGCGGCTTCCATCACCATGCCACACACATCATGCTCAATGCTTCATCATGCCTTTATCACCATGCAACACGCCAACTTGTAGCCTCCACCACCATGCAACACGCCAACTTGCAGCCTTCATCACCATGCAACACGCCAACTTACAAATTCATGTGCCATGCATTTTTTATTTGCTCTAACACATTTTTTTGTCTCTGCCTACTCCATTTTGCTTCACATTCTCCCTCTTATTTTTGTTTCTGTTATTTTCTTCATTTTTCCTACCCATCTTTTAATGATTTGCTTTTCGTACCATTTCCCACAGACGGTGCCAACTGTTGAACTATTGACGGCTGATTTTCATCCGAGAAAATAACAGGGGCATTTTCTCGGACAACCCGCCATCGAACACATAAATTTATTTGGTTGTAGGAATTTGTACGGAAAAATAGAGAACAAGTGGAAAAATAAATAGCGAGACAAAGATTTATGTGGTTCGGCAATGGGTACCTACGTCCACGGGCACAAGAAAATGAAGTCTTTATTACCACATCAGATCTGACCGACCTCTTTTTCTCTCTCTAACTCAGAACTCTTTTCTCTTTTTTTACAAGTGAAGAAATAATTATCTCTTGCTAGAAAATAATTGACCAACCTTTTACAATGAACTTTCAACCCCTTTATATACAAGGCTCAATTCCACTGTTACACCAACTCGTGACGTCAGCCACGTGAACCTGCCATCGCTGTGCAGGCTCTCTTCCCCAACCACTCTGCAAAAAATAACTATGTCGTCAGCCCGACCTCATATGGCTTACGTCATCTAGACTTGAACATAATGCCAATACCTCGACCTACCTCCTCGGGCCGGTAAATTGAGATGATCGATTGTAAATTGGAATGATTGACCTATCCCACCAGGTCGGGTAGGTGTCGAGACCTTTACTCCCATCATCTTCCCTGAATGTTTTTCCACCTCGGGTTTAGCATCAAGTGCAAACTAATTCTGATCTTCTCATCGAGCCAGATGCCTATGCCTCTTGGGCCTGGGCCTCTTGTTCGAGAAATGGAAATCTCTTCTATACTCTTTTTCATACTTCTGTTCTTCTCAGGTTGGGAAATCACCATTAACAAATTATATAAATTCTTTATTCACTCATGCTACTGTGAGGAATAGAACCTAAGACCTACACAATGAAATAAAGGTGTCTTGACCAAGTGAGCTAATACTTATAAATATTATCTTGTCATCTATACTTTCTTTATACTCATTTTTTTAATTTGTGCAAACTTTATACCTTTAAATTCTGAAAGGTGTTGACTATTCTAGTTAGTTTAAACTTGAAGAAATGGAGGAAACCCTCTTTTTTATTTTCTTGATTTAAACTATACAAGAATAGACTTTATATAGCCTTCATCTGTCTCTATAAAAGGTAAATAGATCTACAAATAATTACACACAATTAATCACCATATCCATAGCAATTTTAAAGATACTTTCCTATTTCTAACACTCTCCCTCAAGCTGGAGCATATAAATCATATGTACCAAGCTTGTTACAAATAAAATCAATATGAGGACCGCGAAGAGACTTAGTAAGGATGTCCGCTAATTGTCCTTCAGATTTGACAAAGCTAGTGACCATGCATCCACATAAAATTTTCTCCTTGATAAAGTGAATCAACTTCTACGTGCTTGGTCCTTTCATGAAACACAGGGTTAGATGCTATATGTAGAGCTGTCTGGTTGTCAGAAATTAGCTTCATTTGTGTCCCACCTCCAAACTTTAATTCCTATAACAAATGTTTTAATCATACTAACTCACATGTTGCCAAGGCCATAGCTCGATATTCTTCTTTTGCACTAGACCTGGCGACAACTGCTTTTAAAACACAATATCCTGTAGTAGATTGCCTTTTGGACGGAGAGCCTGCATAATCTGCATCAGAATATCCAACTATCTGAGTATTACCTATCTTCATACAATAATCCTTATCCTGGCGCTTTCTTGATGTATTTAAGAATGCGTATGACAACATCTCAATGACTCTCAAATGGAGTTTGCAGGAACTGGCTAAGCACACTGACTGCGAAAGAGATATCTGGGCAAGTAATTGTAAGATAGTTCAACTTTCCAACTAACCGTATGTATCGTCCAGAATCTTTTAGCGGCTCTTCAACTAGTTTCCTGTACTCCTCAGGGTTCTCCAATTGCTCTCCCTCTTTTGGTAGAAGTTTAACATTTGGATCCATGGGTGTGTCAATAGGTTTACAATCTAACATACCAGTTTCCTGAAGAATGTTTTGAACATATTTTCTATGAGAGATGACTATACCAGTATGATATTGAGCTACTTCTATACCAAAGAAGTACTCCCAAATCCTTAGTCTGAAAATGATTAAATAAGTGTGTTTTCAGTTGTCGAATGCCCTCTTGGTCACTTTCAGTAATGACTATATCATCCACATATGCAACCAAGTAAATACATTGGCCATTGGAATGTCGATAGAAAACCGAGTGGTCTGCCTCGCTACGAGTCATACCAAATTTCTGAATGACAGTACCGAATCTCCCAAACCAAGCACGAGGAGACTGTTTGGGACCATACAGAGAGCGACGAAACCAGAGCATACTCCCCCTGAGCAACAAAACCAGGTGGTTGCTTCATATAGACTTCCTCCTGGAGGTCTCCATGAAGAAAAACATTCTTGATGTCGAGCTAGTAGAGCGGCCGGTGACACATAGCATCCATGAAGAGAAACAAACGGACAAAAGTAATTTTGGCTACAGGAGAAAAAATATCACCATAGTCCAAACCAAATATCTTGGTATAACCTTTAGAAACCGGGCGAGCCTTGAGTCGATCAATCTGTCCATTAGGACCAACTTTCACCGCATAAACCCATCGACAACCAACTGTAGATTTTCCAGGGAGTAACAGAACCAAATCCCAAGTGCCACTTGAGTGTAAAGCAACCATTTCATCCATCATTGCTTGTTTCCATCCTGGATCAGATAAGGCCTCATGGACATTTCTAGTAACAGGAAGAAGACAAGGTGGAGACAGAGCAAAAGATGGAGCAGATAAACGATGATAACTGAGAAATGTATAAATAGGATGCGGATTACAAGTGGAACAAACACCTTTACTAGTGGCAATAGGGCCAGGAAGGTCCGCGGTACGGGCATGAGCTGGAGCAGGTTGTGAGTCAGTGGCCGCAGTGTCAATGCCGACGGAAGATAGAGAATATGGATGATGGTTGTATACTTGAAGAGAACGAGGTGGTGACAGTCTCAAGTGTAGGATGGAAGAATGGAACAGGTAGTACTGCGGAAGGGGTGGGAAGAGTCGGGGTATGAGGAGAGAAGTAAGGCGATGA
Organism: Zanthoxylum bungeanum; assembly: GCA_019454045.1. NCBI lineage: Eukaryota > Viridiplantae > Streptophyta > Magnoliopsida > Sapindales > Rutaceae > Zanthoxylum > Zanthoxylum bungeanum. The sequence goes on along the minus strand of SKCR01032207.1, from coordinate 193 downwards.
CTTTAAGAATGTGACGTCTGCAGAGATGAAGTAGCGGTTATTATCTGGAGAATAACACTGATACCCTTTTTGAAGTCGGGAATATCCTAAGAAGATGCATTTAATAGATTTAGCAGAAATTTTATCTTGTCCCGGGATTAGATTATGGACAAAACACACAACCAAATATGCGAAGTAGCACCGAATAGAAAGG